>CP094637.1:37141186-37431185 GCA_023657505.1 Camelina hispida
CTGGCTAGTTTGTTCAATTTGGAGACTACTCCTATCTCTTGGAAAACTAAGGAGCAGACTACCTCAGTTCTTGCAGAAGCTGAATATCGCGCCATAGCTACTATTTTGCGAGTTGCGTTGGCTTAAGTCCCTCTCTTCGAGCTTGGTATCGATAATAAGGCACCCATCTCGCTATTTTGTGACAATCAAGCGGTGTTGCATATCAGTTCTAATCTAGTTTTCCATGAAGCAGCTCAAACACACGAAATTGACTGTCATGTTGTTCGCGATTATATCATGGATGGTGCATGTAACATCCGCGAACCAGATTTTGTGATTTTGGGAGTAGTCGATCGATCGACCCTTGTGGCATCGATCGATACCACTAATTTCTGGGTTCGACCGGTTTGATTTAATTTAGATTGGTTTGGTTTGGTTTGATTTAAATCCCTAAATCGTATTTAGGGTGTTAAAGGACGAATTTGAGGGTTTTGGAAAAGTCTTTTATCGCCGTTTGTGAGAAAGAAAGAGAGAAGAGAGTGTTCTTAAGCTTTTGGGAAAAGGTTGGGAGATTCCTTGCTGTTCTTGAGAGTTTTGGAGCTGGGAAAGAGTTAGAAGCTTGCTAGGAGTGAAATTTGTTTTGGCTGGTCAGAATCTTCTTGAGAAAGGTGAGTGCTTGACCATGGTTGATCTAAGCATGAGATCTCTCTTGTTTTGTGTGATTCCTTGTTGTTTGTGTTGTTCTGTTGTTTGGGTTCGTTGTTTGTGTGATGTCTAGTGAACTCCGAGATGATTAGACATGATTGGAGTCGATTTTGGGTTGATTGGAGTCGGAGTTCGTCGCTGAGTTTCGCGCAGATCGTGTCTGCAGAGGAGGCATCGATCGATACCATTTTGAGGAGCATCGGTCGACACCATTTTGAGTAGCATCGATGGGTACCGTTTGAGGATCGGTCGACACTTTTGTTCGTAGCATCGATCGACACTGTTTGGCATCGGTCGACACTAGTCTTATCCGAGACTTGTTTTTCCTGGTTTGATGTATTGTTGTGTGTGTTTATTTGTTTAAACATGAGAGTCTCATTTGTTTGTGTGTATAACCTAGTAGATGGGACGGCCTCACTAAGTATTGTGATAATACTTACGCATCTCAATTGTTGTTTGTGGTGTGCGGGTAAAGGAAAAGTGTGATCGTGGAATCAAAGGCGATGAGGAGGATGTTAGAGGCTTGATTGATTGTGGTCTAGCTATTGTTAGGTTCTTTAGATTAAGTCAATGGAACATTGTAGGATGTTAGTTGTTGGTTGTTTCTTTATTTGATTGATGTTATTAGTTATTGGTTTATTGTTCTTGAGATTCTTTTGGTTTAATGGAGTTTATTTTTATTTGGTTATCTGCAGTTATTGTTTGATGTTAGGGTGTTAGTGGGTATGGGACCATAGTAAATTAAGGTATAAAAAAAAAAAACGGGAAGGGTTGTTTCATTTTGGTATCGAGCCCTTACGGTTCTAGGTCTAGGGTTCATTGTGCTTTTGCTGTTAATGTTTAGGATTCCATGCTATAGTTGATTGTGTGAATGGCAATTGTGTGTGGCATGAAGTCTAGAACATCCTCTTCGAGCCTGTTTTTGTGATTCCACGGTAAGTTGTGTTTGTGTGTATGAGTTATTGTTTGCTTAGCCTTCTGTTCTTGGATGATACAGATGGTTAGAGGTGAGTTGCTGCTGGTCGCGGGCGTGGTCGTGGTCGTGGTCGGGGTCGTGGTCGTGGTCGTGGTCGGGGGCGAGGTCAGGTTCTGTGGCCAGTGAGAGTGTGACCCGGAGCATGGACAGTGAGGAGGTGCAGGAGTCACAGGCTGATCCTATTGTGTCTGGAGACTAGGCTGGTTTGGGTGACGGTGTTGGTCACGGTGTTGCCGGGTGTGGGGTTGCAGCGGGGAGGTGCTCCGGGCGGGGAGGATGTCTTGATGGACTTGCTAGCTCAGGTAGCTCAGGCTTTGCAGCGACTTCCAGCAGTTGTGCCGCCAGTGGTTGGTGGGCAGGATCCAGTAGTGCCGCCGGTGGTTGGTGGGCAGGATCAGTAGTGCCGCAGTGGGTGGTGGACAAGTTCCAGTGCAGCCTGCAGCGGGTTTGCAGCAGGTGTGCAGCGGGGACCGAGGTAGTGGATGCACAGTATGTGCGGATGATGGAGCAGCTGCGGCATGTGGGAGCAGGGTATTTCTCGGGAAATACCGATCCGAGTGCAGCGGATGAGTGGAGAGAGCGGATGGAGGATATTTTCCTTTCGCTTAGGTGTCCGACCGTACAGGGTGGATCTGCGTGTTCACTTGTCAGGAGATGCACGTGTGTGGTGGAGGTCGGTGACAGCACGGAGGGTGCAGAGGGTATGTCTTGGGAGATTTTGTGAGGAGTTTAACTCAAGTATTTTCCTCAGAGGCTCTTGATCGTATGGAGGCACGGTTCTTGGGGTTGACTCGGGAGAACGTCAGTGAGGGAGCTGGATGCGAGTTCAGTCGGCTTGTGGGGTATGCAGAGCGGGGCATGGGAGCAGTCGGCTCGAGGTGCGGAGGTTTTGTTGCTCTGCGGGATGATTTGAGGACTCGGTGCAGAGTGAGGAGTTATGCTACGAGAGCAGAGTTGGTTGAGGTTGCAGCTGGGATAGAGGATGATTTGAGGTCACAGTGGTTGGCCAGTGAGTCCTTCAGTGCAGCCACAGCAGTCTCGGCCGTCTTCTGTTCTGCTAGAAGGCGCGGAAGCCTGCGCGGGCAGAAGCGGAAGTTTGATGTCATGCGAGAGGTCGAGGCATGGGGGTGCGAGATGCTTTGGGTGTGGTAGCAGAGACCACAAGGTGACTCTGTCCTCGAGAGAGGTGAGCAGCGGTGACGGGCGGCAGGCGGTGACGGGCCGCGGGCGAATACTCGAGTGTGTTACTACTGCAGAGAGACGGGGCATCGAAGCATTGTTGTCCCAAGTTGCAGCGAGAGGGCAGTAGCAGTGTTGCAGGCTGGAGCTCAGCCAGGGATGCAGCAGGTGGTGCAGCACGGTGTGCAGCCGGTGGGTTGGATCGAGCCGACGTCTCAGGTGTACTCGACTCGGGGAGGCCGGTGGCACTAGTGCGGAGCGATCACAGGTATAACCACGAGATTCGAACTTGGTTAATTGATAGTTCAGATTATATTTTTGCTTGTGTGGTCGAAGTGTTGAGTTCTCAACACATGAGGTTTGTGTAGGGACCTTGTTGGTGGGCGGGTTTAAGTCCCACGTTATGTTTGATTCAGGCTTCTCTAGCTTCATTACTCCGGAGTGTGCCGAGAGTGCGGGGATCGGAGGGGATTCTGGGCGTTCAGGTTGTCGGAGTTGCGGAGGAGGCAAGTTCTGAGGGTTATTGGACGAGCTGGAGGAGTTGATATTCAGATCGCGGGAGTCGTGGCCAGCGGATTTGCTTATCAGTCAGTGGAGTTATATGATGTCATTCTTGGTACGGATTGGTTGCATCGGTATAAGGTGCATTTGGATTGCTATCGAGTGGGGAGTGGAGTTTGAGCGTCCGGGAGGGAAGTTGGTTTTCGGGGATTGGGCCGACTGGGAGCTCGTGATCTCAGCCGTTCAGGCGGGAAGATGATCGGAGGGCCGTGAGGCTTATCCGGTTACTATATCTATGCCAGAGTCAGTGGGGGAGTCTACGGTTAGCGGTATTCGGTCGTGGAGGACTTTGAGGATGTGTTTCGAGTCATTGCGGATTACCACCATCTGGTCGGATCCTTTTTACTATGAGCTGGAACAGGGGCCGATGCCGTTATCCAAGGCTCATACGGGATGGCTCCAGCGAGAGATGGCATTTGAAGAAGCAGCTGGAGGATTTGTTGGGCAAGAGTTTTATCCGTCTAGTTGTTCACCGTGGGGGAGCTCCGGTGTTGTTTGTTAAGAAGAAGGATGGGGTTTCGGTTGTGTATTGGTATCGGGGTCTGAACCGAGTTCTTGTGAAGAACAGTACCCTCTCCAGGATTGATGAGTTATTGGACCAGTTGAGGGGTGCTACTTGGTTCTCAAGATCGACTTGCATCAGGTATCATCAGATTCTATTCATGAGGCAGATGTGAGGAAGACAGCCTTCGGGACGAGGTATGGGCACATGAGTTTGTAGTGCCGTTCGGGTTGACAAACGCGCCAGCTGCGTTTATGAGATTGATGAACAGCGTGTTCAGGAGTTTCGGACGTGTCAGTCATCATTTTCATCGACGACATCCTGGTATATTCTAAGAGTCTGAGGAGCATGCAGTACATCTGAGAGCAGTGTTGGAGAAGCTGAGGGAGCAGAAGTTGTTTGCTCAGCTGAGCAAGTGCAGTTTCGGCAGCGTGAGATGGGGTTCTTAGGACACATTGTTTCAGCGAGAGGGAGTTGTGGATCCGAGAGAAGATTCAGTCCATCAGGGGAGTGGCCGAGGCCGCAGAGTGCCCAGAGATTCGGAGTTTCTGGGGTTGCAGTTCTACGATCAGGTTTGTTCGGGGTTTTGCGAGTATGGCACAGCCGATGGTAAGCTTACATGGAAGGATGTTCCATTTGTATGGTCGCCAGAGTGTGAGGCAAGTTTTGCAAGTCTCAAGCAGATGTTGACTACCACGCCGGTGTGCACTACCTGACAGGGACGAGCCTTATGTTGTGTATACGAGCTTCAGAGTGGGGTTGGGTTGTGTACTTATGCAGGGGAAGGTTATAGCCTATGCTTGCGGCAGTTGCGGAAGCATGAAGCTAATTATCCTACTCATGATTTGGAGATGGCAGCGGTGATCTTTGCTCTTAAGATTTGGAGATCCTATCTGTATGGTGGGAAGGTACAGTGTTTACAGATCACAAGAGTCTTAAGTACATTTTTACTCGGCCTGAGCTGAATTTGAGGCAGAGGCGTTGGATGGAGTTAGTAGCAGATTATGATCTGGATATAGCTTACCATCTGGTAAAGCTAATTTGGTTGCGGATGCCTTGAGTCGGAAGCAGGTGGCTTCGGCTCGGGAGCAGGATATGGAGGCATTGGTAGGTGAGATCAGTGCATTGAGTTTGTGTGCTATCTCACAGGAACCTTTGGGTTTGGAGGCAGCTGATAGAGCGGATTTGTTGAGCAGAGTGAGGTTAGCTCGGGAGCGATGAGGGGCTGATGAACGCCTCAAGCTGCGGGTGCAGAGTATCGGTTTCTGCTAATGGTACTATCCTTGTGCATGGTCGGATCTGTGTGCCCAAGGGTGAGGATTTGAGGCGGAGATTCGAGAGAGGCTCATTCGAGCAAGTTCTCTATTCATCCCGGGCGACAGGATGTACCGTGACCTCAAGCGGTATTATCAGGGTCGGGATGAAGAAGGACGTGGCCGACTGGGTGGCGAAGTGTGATACTTGTCAGCTGGTGAAGGCGAGCATCAGTTCCTGGTGGTTTATTGCGAGTTTGCCTATTCCTGAGTGGAAGTGGGATTTGATCACGATGGACTTCGTGGTAGGGTTGCTTTTTGTGTCGAGGACGTTTGATCTATTTGGGTCATTGTGGACCGTTTGACTAAGTCTGCACATTTTCGGCCATCGAAAACTGATGGAGCAGCGGTTTTGGCCAGGAAGTATGTGAGGGAGATAGTCAGATTGCATGGTGTGCCTGCTAGTATTGTGTCTGATAGAGATTCCAAGTTCACTTCAGTGTTCTGGAGGGCGTTTCAGGCGGAGATGGGCACGAAGGTGCATATGAGCAGACGGACGGTCAGTCAGAGAGGACGATCCAGATTCTGGAGGATTTATTGAGGATGTGTGTGCTGGATTGGGGTGGTCAATGGGCAGATCACTTGAGCTTGGTGGAGTTTGCTTATAACATCAGCTACCAGGCTAGTATTGGGATGGCTCCTTATGAGGCTTTGTATGGGAGGCCGTGTCGTACACCGTTATGTTGGACCCAGGTGGGGGAGAGGAGCATATTTGGTGCAGATTTTGTTCAGGAGACCTCGGAGAAGATTCGGGTTTTGAGACTGAACATGAAGGAGGCTCAGGATCGGCAGAAGAGTTATGCTGATAGGAGGAGAAAGGATCTTGAGTTCCAGGTTGGTGATAGAGTGTATCTCAAGATGGCCATGTTGCGGGGTCCGAACAGGTCATGACAGAGACTAAGTTGAGTCCGAGTACATGGGTCCGTCAAGAGTGGTTGAGCGGGTGGGACCAGTGGCATATAGGCTAGAGTTGCCTGAGGTTATGCGTGCGTTCCACAAGGTATTTCATGTGTCGATGCTGAGGAAGTGTCTTCACGAGAGTGATCAGTTGTTGGCTAAGATTCCTGAGGATCTTCAGCCTAACAGGACTTTGGAGGCGAGACCATTGAGGGTGCTCGAGAGGAGAATAAGGAACCGGAAGAAGAAGATTCCTTTGATGAGAGTCGTGCTTGTGACGGAGTAGAGGAGCAGACTTGGGGAGCCCGAGGCCGAGGATGAAGGCAAGGTTTAAGAAGTGGTTTGAGAAGCGACCGCTTGAGCTTGTTAGCCGGGTCCGAGTTGTAGTCCGTGGCTGGAGCGGGTACGGAGTATTCCAGCCCATCTCTCTTGATATTTGGTCGCTTAGGGGTGGTTGGTTGTGCGACTAAGTATCAGGATGAGGTGGTGCTCGGGATGCGGGTTAATGGCTCCGGTTATTGTATTTTTGGTTTTCTGGTGTATTTTTCGTTGAGATTGTAAGATTATGACATTTTGAGATTAATAAGATGAGTATTTTTCTTTATGTTGACTGTGGTTGTCATGGGAAAAGAGAAATAGCTCGGGTTTCTATTTTTGGAAGTTTCCATAAAAAGAAAGTTTCCCACAAAGGAAAGTTTCCAGAATTAGAAAGTTTTCTAGGAAGGAAAGTTTTGTGGAAACGTTGAGGTAGATTAGCCGGGAGATACTCGTTGGCATCAGTATTTGTGTTGCTCAAGGCCGTGTGGGCTAATCACGTGATACCGATAGCTCGATGGACTTTGTGGCCAGAGAGTGGGAGTGGTATGTTGCTTCGGATGACGATCCGAGAGCGCGCTTGAGGGTGACGACCAAGGAGCGGGATATGTGAGGCTCCTGGATACCGTAGTAGCTGTGAGCCGAGGCTCGGCAGTGAGCCGGTATGTCTCGAGGGTTGCGACCCGAGAGCGGGGGGTAGTGGGTGTGAGTGATTCCTGGATGCCGTAGCTTAAGGCGGTTGGCCTGATAGCGAGCCGGCATGATTCGTTGGTTGCGACCACGGACGGGGATGCACTGAGTTGTGAGCAAATAGTGTTATGATGCGAGTATATTGGGCTAGAGGAGACCTCGAGGGTCAGTCGGAGGTGTGCGGGCTGTTTGCGACCGTGGCACGGGAAACCTTGACTGATGGTGTTTAGTCCGGTCTGGGGACGTGCGGGCTGCGTTACGGTGGCACGGAGGTCCTTGGCAGATGGACGGTATTGCGGGATTCGGGGACGAATCCATATTGGTGGGGAGAATTGTAACATCCGCGAACCAATTTTTGTGATTTTGGGAGTAGCATCGATCGACACCCTTGTGGCATCGATCGATACCACTAATTTCTGGGTTCGACCGGTTTGATTTAATTGCCGATTGGTTCGGTTTGGTTTGATTTAAATCCCTAAATCGTATTTAGGGTGTTAAGGGCATTTTGAGGGTTTTGGAAAAGTCTTTTATCGCCGTTTGTGAGAAAGAAAGAGAGAGAGTGTTCTTAAGCTTTTGGGGGATGGGAGATTCTTGCTGTTCTTGAGAGTTTTGGAGCTGGGAAAGAGTTAGAAGCTTGCTAGGAGTGGGGAATTTGTTTTGGCTGGTCAGATCTTCTTGAGAAAAGGTGAGTGCTTGACCATGGTTGATCTAAGCATGAGATCTCTCTTGTTTTGTGTGATTCCTTGTTGTTTGTGTTGTTCTGTTGTTTGGGTTCGTTGTTTGTGTGATTTCTAGTGAACTCCGAGATGATTAGACATGATTGGAGTCGATTTTGGGTTGATTGGGTCGGAGTTCGTCGCTGAGTTTCGCAGATCGTGTCTCGCAGAGGAGGCATCGATCGATACCATTTTTGAGGAGCATCGGTCGGCACCATTTTTGAGTAGCATCGATGGGTACCGTTTGAGGAGCATCGGTCGACACTTTTGTTCGTAGCATCGATCGACACTGTTTGGCATCGGTCGACACTAGTCTTATCCGAGACTTGTTTTCTGGTTTGATGTATTGTTGTGTGTGGGTTATTTTGTTTAAACATGAGAGTCTCATTTGTTTGTGTGTATAACCTAGTAGATGGGAGGACGGCCTCACTAAGTATTTGTGATAATACTTACGCATCTCAATTTGTTTGTGGTGTGCAGGTAAAGGAAAAGTGTGATCGTGGAATCAAAGGCGATGAGGAGGAGGATGTTCTAGAGGCTTGATTGATTGTGGTCTAGCTATTGTTAGGTTGCTAGATTAAGTCAATGGAACATTGTAGGATGTTAGTTGTTGGTTGTTTCTTTATTTGATTGATGTTATTGGTTATTGGTTTATTGTTCTTGAGATTCTTTTGGTTTAATGGAGTTTATTTTTATTTGGTTATCTGCAGTTATTGTTTGATGTTAGGGTGTTAGTGGGTATGGGACCACTAGTAAATTAAGGTATAAAAAAAAACGGGAAGGGTTGTTTCAGTACAGTTAAAGCCTCTCATGTCGACACTACGGATCAACTTGCTGATATTCTTACTAAAGCTTTCGAACAACGCGAATTTGATGTGTTTTTACACAAGTTGGGCATTAAAAATTTGCATGCTCCAACTTGAGGGGGTATTAAGGATAAACTTGATACACAAGTTATTAGGATATATATATATATATATATATATATATATATATATTGTTGTTTATGTCAATATCGTTTGTTAATGTGATAATCATAGGTGGTATATATTTTTTGATACACATTGATCTCAAATCAACATGTGAGATAGTGCTACAACAAAGAACTACAACTCCATTTTACAACTTTGAATTATATCTATCGTTCTGGCATACGTGAAGAAGCAGATCAGCTGCAGAGGATAATCCACCTTATATTTAGAGTCATGAAACAGAGATTCCAAAATAAAAATCGCTATGGAGGAGATCTGCATATGTGCAATCCAAGTTGCTCTCTAATTTACTTTTGTGAATGTGTAGGTGTATAGGTAATGTGTATAGAACATAATATGTATTGGATTTTTGTTTCACATGTGCTTTCAGGAAATGATTGTTCTCTATTTTGTGGTCGTTTTTATTTTCAGAAAACCTACTTTTAATGGACAGTTTACAAACAAGCAGTGATAAGAAAACATTAACAAGGTGGTTTTTCATTGACGAAAGAGTTGGATAGTAACACAAGCGTTTTGTTTGGTCTTCTCCTTCATGTGTCTTCTCACTTTGCAGCTTGATCATGCTGTTTCTCTCTCATGGTAGTTATTTTCTTCTTAAACTTGGTGGTTTCACTTCTTTTCTGACTTTACCAATGTGATATTATCTCTTTGTTTATTGATATTTTTTCTGTGTTTCTTTGTGGGTGATTTTGCAGAGAATAAAGTTCTAAACTTTGGAACAAATTCCCAAGCTTTATCTCATACCAAATTCTCAAGCTTTATCATTGATGCGTTGAGTGAGCTTAAACATATTGTTGTGGCTCATGTCATGGATAATCTCCTTTTTTTTTGGGTCCTTTCACTTCTCAAGTTGTTGCAATTCTTGTGATTCTTGATCTTGAATCGGATTCAAAATCTGGGTTGATGCAAGTATGCAACCGACTAAGGTTTCTTTGATTGTTGATATGTTGAATGATGGATAGAATGAGACCAAAATCAATTTTGCAAGATTGATTACGTGATAGTTTGCTTGTTAGGTTTATGAGATTAGTAAAGGATAAGAGACATAGACATGGAGCTTCCTGTGCTCTTGGGTTGCTTAAACCATACAAGTTTAAAGCTTGATGGTTAGCATTGGAGCAATACCTCAATTAGTCGTTTATCGCCGTCTTTAGACTCGAAATGTTTGGAATTACTGTTTATTCTTGATGCTTTGTGTTCAGATTAGTCTTACAATTGTTTTCATGTCCATATCTCGTAACCTTTCTTATTTGTCCAAGCTACTTCTTCTTCAGATTCTCTTCTCATTTGTTGTGTACTGTTGACTGTTGTAATAATGTGATACTTTTTCCTTAGAGAAAAGGTAACTTAAGATCATTGACATCAAAAAGTAATATTAACTAGGTGGGACTATTTTTTTTAAATTCTGTTTCTAAAAAATTTAAATATTTTAGTAAATATATGTACATTTATTTTTGAAATAATTATCATTAATATTAGTTATTTTTTTCTTTAAATATTTTATAAGTTAAAGATTTATACCATTAAAAATTTAATAAAATGTATGTACTAAAATGGTTGTGGACATGTATATACTTTCGCGGATTTTGTAGGATGGTTAATTATTTTGTAAGTTAAAAATCTATAATATATGAAATAAATTAATATTTTTAGTGTTAGTTCAAACCCGTAATGTCAGGTAGGTTATGAAACATATTTTTTTACTTTAACCCGCAAAAAATTATCTTACAAAATCCATGACCCCCATGAGAGTATATAGTCTGCACCCATATGTCCCGCTTGAATTTACAGGATTAGGATATGTGAACAATTTACTAATTCAATTCTTCTAGTTTTGTTTTAATAGTGAAAACGTGATAATATGTGTTAACCCGCCATGTGAGGTCTGATCCGCAACAGATTTAATGACTTTAACTCGCAAAAATATTATTACTTTGATTAGGAAGAAATTTTTTTCAAATTTAAGATAAGTTATATTTATTTAATTAATTATCAAATTAGTATTGAATGCAAATAGTTTTGGTTCCGATTTTTTGGAAAGTTGGAATTATGGGAGAATGGTTGTTTACAAAAATTGAAAACCTTATCATAATTTAAGAAATTTTAAATTATAAATTATAAATATTTAATGCTAATGGAAGTCTTGTAAATAGGTAGCAACTTCAGGATTTATTTGCTAAATGTACTTGGAAAATGTATATATAGATTGGACTCCACGTCAATATTGAAGTATACTAAAATTATCTAAAACTAGATTTGGACCCGTGCTAGAGCACGGGTTGAAATTTCTTTTATCTTTATTATAATTTCAAAATAAAATATAATTTATAAGACGGTTTAGCATTGTAAACTGGGAAACGATTATTATTATTATTTTTTGTATGAATATAAGAGATGTATTTTGGTGAATGGATATATGAATGATTTATTAATGGTTTTTACCAGGACTGGACCGGCCGGTCGGTTCGATCCAACCACAACCCGACAGGTATTCTGGTCCGGATAACCTCTAAAAACCTAACAAATAAAACCCGCAAAAAACCAAAAAAAACCGCTAAAAACTCGTGAACCGGCGAGTTGGACCGGATTGTCGGTCTCAAATTAAAATATTTTATTTTGGTCAAACTTTAAACTCAAACCAAATTAAATATAAATGTTGTTATTTATAAAAGAATCAGTTAGTTATTTTATCTAATCATTTAAAAGTTTAATTTTAGTTGTTTAGTACTTAACTATATATGTTTTGTTCATATATTTATAGAAAAGTAGATGTTATCTTCATAAAATGTAATCAAACTAATAAACTAATTGACCCGTAATTCAATCGGTCCGACTTGTTGACCCAGTGACCCGAAAGATTTCCGGTTCACTTTCCGGTCCGGGTTTAAAGACATTGATTTATATTAAAAGCTTGGAAAGGTGTTAGGTCAGATTTTATTTTGAAATCCACAATAAAATCTCAGAAATCACAATTAAGTGTGATTAATTACCAAAATTTTATTCCTTTTTATGCCTAATAGTATATTTTTATGTCTAACACTATATATGGTATAACAATATCTGAAATAATCAAGATTTTTTTTAGAGATTGTATAAATCACTGGAATATTATCTTTAAGAGGATTATTTGAGATATTTTTAAGTGTACTCGTAAATTCATATAGCCCACGGATTTCATCTATAACTTTTTTTTTTTGTAACCAACATATATTTAATATATTATATATTTTGTAACCAACTTATAAAAATTATATATGCTAAAAAAAGTTGTGTACTTCCGTTTTATTATACCAAAAAATAGTTGTGTACTTTCTTTTTATGATTGAGAGTATATTTTTATGGTTAACGTTGTGGGATATCAATAAAATCTCATGAAAATAAATTGGTAATATTGTGATTGTAGATCTTTGGAAACAACGCGATCTTTGGAAAATAAAGTTTGGAATATCAATGAACTATCAATTTGGAATATCCCGTTTAAGATTTTCGGTTACACTTAAGGTTTTATTTGTTACCATTAATATATGAACTATTAACTTGTAACCAATTAATATATAGATTAATCTATAATCTATGTATAACCTATTTGTAACCATTTATTAAAATTATAAAGTCTACCAAAACAATGTTGTGTACTTCCCTTTTATTAAAGAGGGGATAAATACAAAACATGGTGTTCGATTGTAAAAAAGAAACTAGATTAGGACCCGCGGTACACCGCGGGGCAAAATTATTTATAACTAAAATATTTAAATTATAAATTGTATTTGTTGGTTGAATATGTTATAATTATATAATAATTGTTAAATAAACCATATAAATTATAATACCGCAATATAATTTATTTTTTTACCTAATATTTATTTAATCAATTTAATTAGATATGTCTATTCTCTGATACCGACAATATTAACAAAATAATGAAATGATGTTTTACCCGTGTAACATCGAATTAATGATATTTTTAATTTATATAAATATCGATAATTAAAACCTGTCCCGCTATATAAGCATGTTCCGAGATATTTTAATTCACACTATATCATCTGAATTTTTAATATTTATTGTGCATCTACGGTATAATATTTATCATATTTAACATTTTAAAAGTTTTAAATATTTTTCATAATTAACCTTTTAAAAATATTTAAAATAAAGAATTGGAATAAACCAAATAAAAGTTTTTAAAGTTTGAATGCCTGATAAATCAACTTTTCTACTCATTTGTATTCATAATCATTTTGGTCTATTTTATAGTAAGATTCTAAACCATTGCCCAATTTTTTTAGATGATGTGAGATATTTTATCCTTATTTTTTATTCATCTATTGAGTAATATATGTCCGTTTTTAAAATTTTGAATTACATCATATGCAGGAAAAAATCATAATTTTATTAACTAAATGTATTATAAAATAATTCAAGATAACTTCAATATAAATTCAAATAAAAATGAAATTGGATCATATATTTATGTTTGAATGAGGTAGAAAAAATTCCTTATTTCTAAAATCTTACATATAACTAAGTTTGAAGTTTGGTAACTAATATTAAAGGCAATACATTAAATGTAAAAACTTTCCAAAAAGTATTTTTGAGCAAAAACTGCTGCAAAAATACTAGTATAGATGATCTCCATCATTATTCTCTCTTTTATATTTCCATCATCATTAATATTATTTTTACAAATGTTTCGAATAATTTTAGTATCACGTTAGTTTTAAAGCAAAAAACAGTCATGAAATTATGTACCCAAACATCATGAATTCTATGTTTTCTAGAGGGTTTATGAATGAGAAACAAATCAAGAACTAAGAGTTTAAAATACCTAAATTTATTTCTTAAGGTAAAATTAAAATATATTCAAAAATTAAATATTGAAAACAAAAACTCAAGTATCTTACTATGATATAAATTATAATAGCAAAAAAATAACAAAATTACTATTGAAATTATCAAAAACTTATGAAACTTGATTCCCAAAAACATATACTAAACTATGAAATCAGAAAAAACAAAACACAAAAATATAACTAAAATTAAATTAAAAAATAATCGCGCGGTGTAGCGCGGATACTATCCTAGTCGAAATAAAACTGATTGGTACACTACTAATACATTTAAAGATGTTGTATAAGAGAAATCACTCATTGACTACTACTCTTGTTTAGGCAAAGGACTCTTGCACTTGGCTGATGTGAATGCAATATTTGAGGACTCGTAAACCTTTTCGACGGTTTTGTATCGTGCCAAATTGGCTTTACACGTATAATATAGTTAGAGTTGTTAATGACCTTAGGATTTTCTTCTAAAGTCTATTATTACTTGAGTTTTGGTATTATAAGGTCATGATGGCGAGAGTTAGCCGTTGAAACCAAAGCTCGCAACTGCGTGATAAAAGGGAACATAACATCTGATGGGAAAAATGAAGAACAAGAAACAAAGATCGAAATTTACAGTTTTTCGTGCTTGGTACCATAATATGATACGAATAATATTTGATTGAAAATAATGACTTTGTCTACTTGGGGAATCTTTAATACATCTATTAATTAACGATTGATCAATTTATGAAGTGTTATCATGTTTTGTTTTCTTATTACATGTTTTTTTTTAAAAAAAACTATTTGCTGAACATCTATAACATTGCAAATCTATCAAACTCAAATGTTTTTGAAGCAGATAACGTTTGTTAAAATTTCACATATAACAATTTTAAGTTTTTAAATAATTCATTTTTTTTTAATTTATCTTTTTATTTTTTTAAGGTCTTATGAGAGCCAAAAACGTCTTAATATAATTTTTCATAGGGAGTATAAATGAGAGCCAAAAACGTAAAAGAAAGAATTTTATATTTTTTTGTCTTCTTTTCTAGACGTATAATGTTACGTACTACCTAAATTGGTTTCTAAAACAATAAGATGAAATAAGTAGCAGAGGCACTCTATATAATCTCTTGACAAATTTTATTTTCTTTTTAACAAGTTCATCAGTTTCCAGTTCTCACTCCACTTCTACTTCTTCATCTTGATCAATCTTTTTTCGCATATGACATTCGAGGAACCACATGTTGAGGATCTCATCCCCACGAGGTACTTTTTTCTAGTTCTCCTCATTCTTTTACTTCTAATCATTGCTAGCAGAATCACTTACTTGTGTATCACAAGACATAGAGAACAAAGTAATTTACTGGTTTCTACTACGCCACAAGATATTGAAATGGCATGAGAAAGAACTTCATAATTCTAAAATAAATAAAATATAAGATTATGTATTTTGCTTTTCAGACGTTGTATCATTGTAATTGCACTACAAGAATAATATGGTATTGCAACATAAATATTGCAGTATTCAAGGTCGTTCCAATTTTGTAACATATTTTGCAATCTTTTTGCAATATTTTGGCAATATTTTGGCAATATTTTGGCAATATATTTGCAATATTTTGGCAATATTTTTGCAATATATTTGCAATATTTTTGCAATGATTGATATACATCACAATATTATTGTGAATTCGCTGTAAATTTATGATAAAAAGCAATCCTTGCAAACTTTCGTGACCATTTTGCAAAATAGCATTTTGAACTTCTGGCAAACATGTGAAAAATGGTTGCAAGTTAGCAAGAAAAATTCAACGATTACAAATTATAGCTATTTGCTAGAAAGTTACGATAATAATATAGTAACAAATGGGACACCTTATAGTAACAAATGGGACACCTTTTAACTATTATTTGCAAAATTTTCGTATTGATATAATTTTCAGAGTTTTTCATGCTTGGCACCATTACAAGAGTCAAGAGTAGAACAATAGTATTTGATTGAAGGGAATATGCACTAGATACCACAAAAATCAAAAGTAATTAAGAAACTACCATAGGGCCCACAGGGCATTCTCTCTCCTCATATATAATTACTTTTATACCCATTACATATATTACATGTTACTTTTTAAAATATCATCTCATTTTTGTTTTTTTGAACGAAATTATATATCGGTTTGGGTTCACAAATGAAATGATTAGGGTTTAAATTTTACAATTAGAATGAAATTATATGTCATTTTGAGTTCACAAATGAGATGGTTAGGGTTTAGATTTTACAATTAGAACGAAATTATTTGTCGGTTTGGGTTCACAAATAAGATGGTTAGGGTTTAGATTTTACAATTAGAACAAAATTATATGTCGGTTTGGATACACAAATAAGATGGTTAGGGTTTAGATTTTACAAGTAGAACGAAACTATATGTCAGTTTGGGTTCACAAATGAGATGGTTAGGGTTTAGATTTTAAAATTATAACAAAATTATATGTCGGTTTGGGTTCACAAATGAGATGTTTAGGTTTATATTTTACAATTAAACGAAACTAGATGGTTAGGGTTTAGATTTTACAATTTAAACAAGATTATTTGTCGGTTTGGGTTTACAATTAAACGTTATTTAGTTCAATATAACATGTAAAATATAAATATTACATGCTATTTTTAAAAATCACACCAAATCTTTCACTCTTTCTATCTAACAATAAAACAAAAAAGGGTGATTGTGTCTTTTTACTCCAAAAAAAACGTGGGCCCTATGATATTTACCTATAAAAAAATGCTGTTGTGGTATTTTCTTTATTTTTCTTCATATTTGTGTTATCTACTAATATTACCCTTGATTGAATATAATGACTTTGTCTACTTGGGAAATCTTGATCATGTTTTGTTTTCTTATTGCATGTTTTTTTTAACTGTTTGGTGAACATCTATAACATTGCAAATCTTTCAAACTTATATGTTTTGATGCAGATAAAGTTTGTTAAAATTTCACATATAACAATTTTAAGTTTTTCACTAATTCATTTTTTTTTAGTTTGTCTTTTTCTTTTTTTAAGGTCTTATGAGAGCCAAAAAAAGTCTTAATTTGTCATAGAGAGTACAAATGAGAGCAAAAAACATAAAAGAAAGAATTTCATATTTTTTTGTCTTTTTCCAGATGTGAAATGTTACGTATTACCTACATTAATTGGTTTCGAAAGCAATAAGATGAAATAAGTAGCAGAGGCACTCTATATAGTTTCCTCACAAAAATTATTTTCGTCTTTTTATAACGAGCTCATCATCAGTTTTTAGTCCTTACTCCACTTCTACTTCTTGATCTTCAATCTTTTTCCGTAGATGAAACTCAAGGAATCACATGGTGAGGATCCACTCCCCCGAGGTATTTCTATCTAATTCTTATTGTTCTCTGCCTTCTAATCATTGCTTACAGAATCATTTACTGAAATGATTTACTGAAATGGCGTGAGAAAGAACTTCAGATTTCTAAAAAATAAATCAAATTTAAGATTATGTACTTTGCTTTTTAGACATTGTATCATTGTAATTTTTGTCTAAAATGCTATTTAGTTAAGTGTAAAACTTGTGTGTTTGCCACAGAAAATAAAAAACTTGATTCTTGTGTTGAAAAGCTGAAGGAGGTTAAGAGAGAGAGAAGCAGTTTTAGCCAAGAGCTAGGGTTCATTAATCCCATCTTTTACAACCATTTTTAAATCTACTGTGATTTTAAAAGGAGATCATGACTCTACTACCTAAGCCTTGCAACAGAGTAAGTACCTCATCATTTGCATCACCTAATTCTCAAGTGATGGGACTTAGAAGCTCTAGTTGAATTATTGCTAATGTTAATGTGGACGTTTTTAAAGGCTATGTGGATGCGACTAATGTTTGTGGCTAAGAATGGATTGCTCCATGTCGATTCTCTAATGCACGAAGTTCTGCCTCCTTGGCTTTTGCAGAGCATAGGCTCTCATTTGATTTTCGTTGCTTTAATCTTTGCAAGGCAAAAAACCATATGACTTGAGTGAATGGGCAATGAATGAAAAAATGGTCTCGGGTCTCTGATGTTAATGAGAAAAATAGCAATTTACTGAAACTTGCAGACCCCGTGAGGGAAGACGTGACTTCGTTGGAAGTCTATCAAAGTTTGCAGTCGAAAAGTTAAAGGCATGTTTTGGTATTGAGCCTTTGAACCAAACAAGGTTGGCCCAATCATTTTCCTCTTCTCTAGGCCTCAAAAGCTCCCAAGTTTTTTCTTGAGGAGTAGCTTTCAACCGGTTTGTCGTCTATTAACCACTCAAAAGAGTCTTCTGCCGCAGAAGGGCTAGGAAGCTCTATAGTTGATAGGTAGAATTGAAGATTTACTGTTTGATCTGATCTTGGATTTGCAAGCTTCGAGCCTTCCTGGTTGTAAGCTTCATTTTTCTTGATAGCTGAGGTATTCTCAAACATCTCGAACCATCTTCTTCCATGCTGATTATAAGGGGACCCATTGGTGTCTAATTATCAAACCAGAACCAAGCTTTCGCTCCACTCCCAACGTTACATATGATGCGAACTTGCGAGCTTGCCCTCTTAGCTTGAGTGACCCTTTCCAGAGCCAAGAATCATTTGTTTTTTTTTTTTTTAACTGAATACTACGATATTATTGATTAGAAAGTGATACATAATGAAAGTCATTGCGGATACATTGAGGAATTGATAAATGGAGAGTAAACTCTCTTCTGGCATGATGCTGATCTTTCGCAATCTTATCAGCTAAAATGTTGACTCCTCTTGGAATCCATGTGAAAAGGATTGATTCAAAACGCCTAGCCCATCCTTTGATTTCTTGTATCCAGTTATTAATATCAAATCTCCAAGAACTAGAGTTTAAAGTATTGATCAAAGTCTGGCAATCACCCTCAAAAACGACTATACGATAACCACTGAGCCAAGTTTGACGCATAGCTAGGACCAGGCTTTGGCATTCTGCTTCCAAAGCAGAGTTACAACTCTTTCCTGTAGCTTGACCTGCTTCACAAAAATTCACAACCAAGCAGCTGTTGAGTGATTCTCACTATTTATGAAGCTTCCATCATAATTACACTTAATCCAACCGGAGGGTGGAGGCAGCCAATGAGGAGCCATAGGACAAACATTTATTGACGGGTCTGGAATTTGTAATTCTCTTCTTCTATCCATATCCACTGATAACCATTGATTTGACTCGCGGTTTGCATCTCCAAGGTCCTGGAGCCAACTATTACTTTTGTGTTGGAAAGTTAGTTTGTTGCGGCTTGTCCAAAGTTTCCATAGTATCCAGAACGGTAGAAGAGAAAGTTGGTCATAGATCCGCCGGTGCTTATGGAATTCAAATATTGCCTTCAGTTTAGCTTCAAGAGTGACATTTGGGTTTAGTAAGCATGTGATCGGCACATTAGAAGCACGCCATATCCACATCGCATGAGGGCAAGAGAAAAATAGATGCTCTGTTGTTTCCAATACTGCAGTACAACGTTTACAGTTACCATCATTAGACATGTGACGTCATGTTAATTCCTCACCGGTTGCTAATGCACGGGACATTAGCCGCCATAGAAAGTGTTTGAACTTTGGGGGTGTTCTAGTTTTCCAAATCTCTTGCTTAATCTGGGGGGTCACCATGAGGAGGTTGAACTTGGAATTCAAAGTCTGGGTGGTGTGTAGCCAACCAGTAACCGGATTTTACTGAATACATACCATTTTCTGCATAGTGCCATCCTAGATGATCAGTAGTTTGCCAAGCACTTAACTTAATACGGAGAACTTTGTTTACATCTTCAGGGTGTACTCGTTCACGCACCATTCTTTCATTCCAACCTGAGTGATCTGGGAGAATGAGACTATCAACTGTGCTATTATCTAACTGGAAAGCCGGATGTACTTGTGGAGGGCGTGGAGGATGTGTTGGGAGCCATGGGCTTGTCCAAGTAGATATGGACTCACCATTTCCAATAGAATAACAGAGACCTTTACATAGCAAATCCCTTCCAACTAATATCGATTGCCAACCAAAAGACGGTTGTGTGCCTCTGTTTGCTGTGAGGATGTTAGAATCAGAGAAGTATCTTCCCCTTAAGGTGCGCGCTAGCAGACAGTTGGGATTTTGAAATATCCTCCAAGCTTTCTTAGCCAATAGAGCCTCATTAAATTTCTCAATGTCTCTGAATCCTATGCCACCTTCCTTTTTCAGATATTTAAGTCGATCCCAAGCAACCCAGTGTACCGGATTCCCATTCTGACCGTGACTCCACCAGTAGTTGGCTATGATTTGCTCTATCTCTTCACATATACCCTTTGGTAACTTAAAACAGTTCATTGTAAACACTGGCATAGCCATAGCAATCGCTTTAAGTAGGATCTCCTTCCCACCTTGGGAGAGGAACTTATTGTTCCAACCTCTTGTTTTACCACGGACATTCTCTACAATGTACTGAAACATTTCAACTTTCTTTCGTCCAAATTGTTCAGGCAGACCTAGATACTTACCACAACCACCCTCATTGTGTATTTGGAGGAAATGTCTGATCTGGTTCTTCGTTTGGTCACTAACTCTTTTACCAAAGGACAATGAAGACTTACTTGTATTAACTTTCTGACCAGATGCTCGTTCATACTGTGTTAGTATTTCCTTTATAGCCGCACATGAACTCAGATTAGCCTGACAAAAGAACAGCGAATCGTCTGGAAATAGAAGGTGACTAATAGATGGACTAGTATTACTGATCTTCATGCCTTTGATGATGCCTTGTGTTTCTGCTCTTTTCATCATATGGCTTAAAACCTCTGCACATAGGATAAACAAGTATGGGGATAGGGGATCACCCTGTCTGATACCTCTCTCCGGCTTGATAAGACCCTTAGGACTGCCGTTGATATTCACTGAAAACGTTGGTGTACGGACGCAGGTCATGATCCATTGGATCCACTTGATGTCAAAACCAAACTTGAAGAGTGTTTCTTGGAGGAAATCCCATTCAAGACGGTCATAAGCTTTGGTGATGTCAGTCTTTATCGCCATATATGAGTTGGAGCATCTGCGTTTGACCTTAAGAGCATGAATTAGTTCATGTGCGATAAAGACTACACGAATCTTGCCAACTCTGCGTTTGACCTTAAGAGCATAAATATCGCCATATATTGTTTTATTATTTTTTTTTTTAAAAAAAATTTTAATTCCCATAAACTACACGAATCGAGTCTATATATGATAATTGACCTGCCAAGCAACCCAATTAATTTTGGTTTTCTTTAATTCATTGAGTTTGTTCCAAAAAGGGAAAAAAAAAACTTGACTAACCTATAAAGATTTTTGAACACTTCAACAAAATCATTTTTAAGGATTGCTAGAGAGTATTCTATAGTTTTGTTGATTAGTTTTCTAAAATTTTGTATAATGTTCCAAATAATATTTGTATTTTTGTGATACTTTCCATGATTTTATTTTATAAAGAAAGTGTATAAAATCATGAACCAATAACATAATAATTGAATTCATTAACAATCCTAGATTTTTTGTTTTAATTGAATAACACAAAACTTTTATTGACTTTATATAATTCTGAATCTAATAATCTAAGTGGGGGTTATTGGTTGGAGATTTGGTAAAGTTTTTAAGACTTTAAATGATATGTAGAATTTGTTGTTATTACATGAATATTTTGCTAAACTCTGCTAAAGTTTAGTGTTATTAGTTTGTGATTTGTAAAAAATCATTTAAAATCTCAAAAAATTTGGGTTATTGGATTTAGACTTTTATAAAGTCATTAAAAGTTTTGTGTGAATCAATTAAAACAAAAGAATCTAGGATTGTTAATGAATTCAATTATTATGTTATTGGTTCATGATTTTATATATTTTTTTACAAAATAAAATCATGGAAAGTATCACAAAAATATAGAGATTGTTTAGCATTTTACAAAATTTTAGAAAACTAATCAATAAAACTATAGAATACTCTCTGGCAATACTTAAAAATCTTTCATTTATACATTGTTGATGATTTTATTGAAGTCTTCAAAAATATTTATAAATTAAATCCAGTAACACCCCTAAATTTGTAAAGATTTTAAATGAATTTTTATAAATCATAAACTAACTAGTATTAGATCCGTACTTTGGTACGGGAAAAGGGAAACAGTTTTAAAGATTAAGGTGTTAAAAAAATTAATATAATTGAAAATTCACAAAAAAAAAAAAAAAATTGATATATCTCAGTCCCTCATCCTATCCATATAATTAACACATAGATCAGTTATTTTAAATTTCTTCGTTGCTTGTTGTCTTAGCATCTTTCTTATATATGAAACCGTTTTCATTGAGACTCAGTTATCGATTATAGTGTCTAACCTGTTTGGATTAAGTTACTGAATTTCTTGTTTCTCTTGTTTTAGTCGTCATTCTTTAATGTTGTTGTCCCGGTTTTGCTACACGCCGTCAGGAGAATCATCTTCTAATCTTCCTTTTCCTTTCTCATTCACGCCATTATTTTGTTATTGTAGGGAGACAATATACAAAATTCATTTATAGTTTTTAATTGTTACATAAATACTGAATGAAAACAGTGTAATAGCAAGCATTGATCATCAATCAATAATTAGTTAGAAAACATTACACATATTTTTAAAGCTCCATATCCCACATCCTTCTTAAGTAAACACAAAACTACTCACATTCAATTAGTCAAATGTCTTATATGATCAGAGATTTCAAGTATGCATTTGAATGAGACACAACATATTTAGATTGGACGTATTATTACTCGTTAGTCGTTACCTTCCTCAAGTTCACACGCACTCTCCTTTATGTGGAAGCAAATATTTGGTTACTTGTTAGTTTGAATCTCATCTCCCTGTCACAAATAAAGCAAGCAATGCTTAGATTTGTTTTGTCTGTTTAAACAAAATCTAAACTAAAGAAAGTGTTTATATCTAATACCCTAATTAAGAATTTTGCAAATTAGAAGTTATCATTCGTACAGAACCACCATGTGAGTACTTTTTGTATTTTGATGGCTATTGGCAATGCTATCTCCATAGTCGTACATTTCCTCGTATGGCCAACATAAATCTAACTGAAACAAAACCAAAACTAAACAATTGATAAAAAAATTAATTGGTTTTTCATCCCATCACTTTTGAAATCAGGTTAGTGTACCTTTTTTATTCATCCACGAGAATAACTCGGATGTCGAGTAACCACTAGAAGAATTGTTCTATATAGATAGAACTCTTTTTCACTTTTTTTTAAAGAGTATAATCCAGTTGCATTGGATCTTGAACCTAGACCATGTAAAATCGGAAGAAAAAAAAATAATTTATATATAATATCAAACCCATTTTTGGGGGTCAACTTTAAACTAACGGATGAGATTGTTTCTAATATTTCATCTAACGGTTTAAAATTATTAATGATTGCAACAGTTGCAAGTTTTTTTTTTCCAATAATCGTGTTTTCCATCGTACCCCCATCTTTTAAAAATCGCACCTATTAAACCATTTGTTAATGATCTCAAAAGTTGCAATGTTTTGGTCCAACAATTGTGTTTCTTCGTTACACCCCCAATTTTCCATGTTGGCACCCGTTAGTTTTCAAACCCTTTTGTTTTACACATCTTTGTTTATATAAAGTTGCAATGTTTTGATCCAACAATTGTGTTTCTATGTCGTACCCCTAGCTTTCAATGGTTGCAATTGTTAGTTTTCGCACCTTTTTGTTTCACACATTTCTGTTTCACACCTCTTTGTTTTCAATCTCTCTTTTTTTATATATATACAGATTTTTATGAACTTTGAAAAGAGTTTTACTTTTAGTATTATTACTGATCTCACCCTTTGTCAATGATCTCAAAGTTGCAAAGTTTTGGTCCAATAATTGTATTTCTTCATTGCCACCCCAGCTTTCCATGTTGGCACCTGTTAGTTTTCAAACCCTTTTGTTTTACACATCTTTGTTTATATAAAGTTGCAATGTTTTGATCCAACAATTGTGTTTCTTCGTCGTACCGCTAGCTTTCAATGGTTGCACTTGTTAGTTTTCTCACCTTTTTGTTTCACACCTCTTTGTTTTCACACTCTTTGTTTTTATATATATACAGATTTTTATGAACTTTGAAAAGAGTTTTTATTCTTTGAGTATTATTACTGATCTCACCCTTTGTTAATGATCTCAAAGTTGCAAAGTTTTGGTCCAACAATTGTGTTTCTTCGTTGGACCCCCAGTTTTCCATGTTGGCACCCGATAGTTTTCAAACCCTTTTGTTTTACACATCTTTGTTTATATAAATTTGCAATATTTTGATCCAACAATTGTGTTTCTTCGTCATACCCCTAGCTTTCAATGGGTTGCATTTGTTAGTTTTCTCACATTTTTGTTTCACACCTTTTTGTTTCACACCTCTTTGTTTTCACACTCTTTGTTTCTATATATATATACAGATTTTTATGAACTTTGAAAAGAGTTTTTGATCTTTGAGTATTATTACTGATCTCACCCTTTGTTAATGATCTCAAAGTTTCAAAGTTTTGGTCCAACAATTGTGTTTCTTCGTTTCACCCCATCTTTCCATGTTGGCACCGTTAGTTTTCACACCCTTTTGTTTTACACATCTTTATTTATATAAAGTTACAATGTTTTGATTCAACAATTGTGTTTCTTCGTCGTACCCCTAGCTTTCAATGGTTGTGATTGTTAGTTTCGCACCTTTTTGTTCCACACCTCTTTGTTTTCACACTCTTTGTTTTTATATATATATACAGATCTTAATGAACTTTGAAAAGAGATTGTTTTCTTTGATTATGATTAATGATCTCACCCTTTGTTATGATCTCAGAGTTGCAAAGTCCAACTATTGTGTTTCTTCGTCGCACCCCCAACTTTCCATGTAGGCACCCATTAGTTTTCACACTTTTTTGTTTTACACCTCTTTGTTTATATAAATTTGTAGTGTTTTTATCCAACAATTGTGTTTCTTCGTCGTACCCCTTGATTTCAATGTTTGCACTTGTTAGTTTTCTCACCTTTTTGTTTCACACCTCTTTGTTTTCACACTCTTTGTTTTTATATATATACAGATTTTTATGAACTTTGAAAAGAATTTTTGTTCTTTGAGTATTATTACTGATCTCACCATTTGTTAATGATCTCAAAGTTGAAAAGTTTTGGTCCAACAATTGTGTTTCTTCGTTGCACCCGTAGCTTTCCATGTTGGCACCCGTTAGTTTTCAAACCCTTTTGTTTTACACATCTTTGTTTATATAAAGTTGCAATGTTTTGATCCAACAATTGTGTTTCTATGTCGTACCCCTAGCTTTCAATGGTTGCAATTGTTAGTTTTCGCACCTTTTTGTTTCATACCTCTTTGTTTTCACACTCTTTGTTTATATATATATATACAGATTATAATGGACTTTGAAAAGAGATTGTTTTCTTTGTATATGATTAATGATCTCACCCTTTGTTAATGATCTCAAAAGTTGCAAAGTTTTGGTCCAACAATTGTGTTCTTTGTTGCACCTCCAACTTTCTATGTTGGCACCCGTTAGTTTTGACACCCTTTTGTTTTACACCTTTTTGTTTATATACAGTTGCAATGTTTTGATCCAAATATTGTGTTTCTTCGTCGTACCTCTAGCTTTCAATGGTTGCACTTGTTAGTTTTCACACCTTTTTGTTTCACACCTTTGTTTCATACCTCTTTGTTTTCACACCTTTTTGTTTTTCTATATATACAGATTTTTATGAGCTTTGAAAAGAGTTTTTCTTTCTTTGAGTATGATTAATCATCTCACCCTTTGTTAATGATCTCAAAAGTTAGCAAAGTTTCGGTTCAACAATTGTGTTCCTTTCGTTGCACCTACAGCTTTCTATGTCGGCACCTGTTAGTTTTCACACTCTTTTGTTTTACACCTCTTTTTCTATATAAAGTTGCAATGTTTTGATCCAAGAATTGTGTTTCTTTGTCGTACCCCTAGCTTTCAATGGTTGCACTGGTTAGTTTTCGCACCTTTTTGTTTCACACCTTTGTTTCTCACCTCTTTGTTTTCACACCTTTTTGTTTTTATATATATACAGATTTTTATGGATTTTGAAAAGATTTTTTGTTATTTAAGTATTATTAATGATTCCGACCCTTTGTTAATGATCTCAAAATTTTCAAAGACTCGATCCAACAATTGGGTTTCTTCGTCGCACCCCCAACTTTCCATGTAGGCACCCGTTAGTTTTCACACCTTTTTGTTTTACATCTCATTGTTTAATTAAATTTGTAGTGTTTTTATCCAACAATTATGTTTCTTCTACCCCTTGATTTCAATGTTTACACTTGTTAGTTTTCTCACCTCTTTGTTTCACACCTCTTTGTTTCCACACTCTTTGTTTTTATATATATACAGATTTTTATGAACTTTGAAAATAGTTTTTGTTCTTTGAGTATTACTGATCTCACCCTTTGTTAATGATCTCAATGTTGCAAAATTTTGGTCTAACAATTGTGTTTTTTCTTTGCACCCCCAGCTTTCCATGTTGGCACCCGTTAGTTTTCAAACTCTTTTGTTTTACACATATTTTTTTGTATAAAGTTGCAATGTTTTGATCCAACAATTGTGTTTCTTCGTCGTACCCTTAGCTTTCAATGGTTGCAATTGTTTTTTTTTCTCACCTTTTTGTTTAACACCTTTTTGTTTCACACCTCTTTGTTTTCACATTCTTTGTTTTTATATATATACAGATTTTTATGAACTTCGAAAAGAGTTTTTGTTCTTTGAGTATTATTACTGATCTCACTCTTTGTTAATGATCTCAAAGTTGCAAAGTTTTGGTCCAACAATTGTGTTTCTTCGTTTCACCCCCCAGCTTTCCATGTTGGCACCCGTTAGTTTTCACACCCTTTTGTTTTACACATATTTGTTTATATAAAGTTGCAATATTTTGATCCAACAATTGTGTTTCTTCGTCGTACCCCTAGCTTTCAATGGTTGCACTTGTTATTTTTCGCACCTTTTTGTTTCACAACTTTTTGTTTCACACCTCTTTGTTTTCACACTCTTTGTTTTTATATATATACAGATTTTAATAGACTTTGAAAAGAGATTGTTTTCTTGAGTATAATTAATTATCTCACCCTTTGTTAATGATCTCAAAAGTTGCAAAGTTTTGGTCTAACAATTGTGTTCTTAATTGCACCTCCAGCTTTCTATGTTGGCACCTTTTAGTTTTCACACCCTTCTGTTTTACAACTTTTTATTTATATACAGTTGCAATGTTTTGATCCAAATATTGTGTTTCTTCGTTGTACCCCTAACTTTCAATGGTTGCACTTGTTAGTTTTCACACATTTTTGTTTCACACATTTGTTTCACACCTCTTTGTTTTCACACCTTTTTGTTTTAATATATATACAGATTTTTATGAACTTTGAAAAGAGTTTTTTTTCTTTGAGTATGATTAATGATCTCACCCCTTGTTAATGATCTCAAAAGTTGCAAAGTTTCGGTTCAACAATTGTGTTTCTTCGTTGCACCTCCAACTTTCTATGTTGGCCCCCGTTAGTTTTCACACTCTTTTGTTTTACACCTCTTTTTCTATATAAAGTTGCAATGTTTTGATCCAAAAATTGTGTTTTTTCGTTGTACCTCTAGCCTTCAATGGTTTCACTAGTTATTTTTCGCACTTTTTTGTTTCACACCTTTGTTTCTCACCTCTTTGTTTTCACACCTTTTTTGTTTTTATATATATACAGATTTTTATGGATTTTGAAAAAAGTTTTTGTTATTTAAGTATTATTAATGATCTCACTCTTTGTTAATGATCTCAAAATTCTCAAAGACTCGATCCAAAATTTTCACAGCTTTTTGTTTTACACCTCTTTGTTTATATAAAGTTGTAGTGTTTTTATCCAACAATTGTGTTTCTTCGTCGTACCCCTTGATTTCAATGTTTGCACTTGTTAGTTTTTTCATCTTTTTGTTTCACACCTTTTTGTTTCACATGTCTTTATTTTCATATTTTTACATCTCTTCGTCGTACCCCCATCTTTCAAAAATCGCATCTATTAATTTTTTCACATTTTTTTCACACCTCTATGTTTTACACCTTTATATTTTACACATTTTTGTTTATTATATATAAACTTTTATGTTATACAAAAACAAGTTTGAATTTATTGTTTTCTGTAAACTTACAAGTTAGTAAATAAAATCATAGATTTATATTTTTATATATTAAATCAAACTCACTTTTAGGGTTCAATTTAAATATAACGGATGAGATTATTTAGATATGTTAAGGATCTTAAAAGTTGCAATATTTTGATCCAACAATTGTGTTTCTTCGTCGTGCTCCCAGCTTTTTATGTTCACATTTGTTAGTTTTCGCATATTTTTGTTTCACACCTCTTTGTATATATATATATATATATATTTTATGGAACTTGAAAAGAGTTTTTGTTATTATTATTTTTTTTGGTGTGAAAAAGAGTTTTTGTTATTTGACTATCGTTTAATACCTCCAGATTTAAAAGTTCTGAGTATTATTTTCTTTCAATTTATTAATCATCTTTGTTAAAAAATTTGGATTGATTTACTTATTGATTAATTCATCTAACTTTTTTTTGGTGTCATTTTCCATCTAACTGTATTGATCATCTCTTTCAAGTATTTATTTAGGTAATTAATTATGATTTTTCTTTTTTTTCATAGATTTATCTTTTTAGTCAATTTGGTTGGTTGCAGTTGCAGCTATGAGCTCTTTCATCCTGATTCTCTTATTATTTTTTATAAATTTTGATAGAATAATGATTTAAATTTTATTCTACATAAATATCTTTCAAAATTGATTATCTGAGTATGATTCAGTAAACCTAAATTTATATATCTTTAACATTATTCTATTATTGTCACTGAATCGATTTTTTCATTTTATATATATATAACAAATATTTTATTTAACTAATTTGGTTAATTCATCATAGTCATTATTTATGACTTTTATATTATACAGTTAAAAGATTACCAAAAAAATTTCAATCGAAATGTGAAATTAACAATGTTAATCATTTCAAATTTTCACTTATCCGTGCGGTAACTGTAACATCCGTGAACCAAAATCCCGGTTTGGGAGTTGCATCGGTCGATGCAAATGTTGCATCGGTCAATGCAAGGTCGAGTTCCTGCGTTTTGACTTTAGTCAAACGCTGCGTTTTGGGTAAAGGAAAACCCTTAAACTCGTGTTTTGTCTCATTAGGCGTGTTTAGCCGCTTTTGAGAGAAACGAAAGAGAAAGGGAAGTGTTCTTGGTGTTCTTGGGGATTTCTGGAGTTTTGAGGCTGTTCCTGTAGAGATCTGTAGCTGGGATCGTTGTAGGAGCTTCCTAGAAGCGTTTTCTTGCTTGTTTGTGGTTCAGATTCGTCTTGGCAAAGGTAAGTGCATGACCATGGCTTATCTAAGCTAGAGATCTCTCTGATTTGCTTGTTATGTGTTTCTAGGCTGGTTAGATTGTTATTGGGGACGTTTGGAAGCTTTCTTGTGGCTTGGAATCGAGTTTCGTGGTTGCAGGAACGAAGATCCGGCGAGAAGCTTCGGAAGAAAGCGATGCTCGGCATTGCATCGGTCGATGCACTTTGTGCATCAGTCGATGCAGATGCGAGGACGGCGCGTAAACTCTAGGGTTTTCGTGTTATGTCGAGCATGCGTTGGTCGATGCATATCTTGAATCGGTCGATGCAAGTTAACCTTGCATCGGTCGACGCAGATCTTGCGTCGGTCGACGCAACCTCCAATCTGGCGTCGGTCGATGCATGCTGGTATCGGTCGATGCAGAGTCCTGGTTTGTTATTGTTGATTGTTGAATGTTGTTTGATGGTTAGAGATGTCTCTATTGCTTGTGTGTATAGCCCAGTAGATGGGAGAATTGCCTTACTGAGTGTTTATAAAATACTCATGCATTGCAATATGTGTTTGTGGTGCAGGTAAAGGCAAAGCGTGATCGTGGAATCCAGGCAATGAAGAGGAGGATGTTCTAGGGACTCGGTTTTATGTTGTCTGGCATTGCTAGGTTGCTAGAGTTGGGTCATTAGAACATTGCTAGGTTGGTGGTTCTATGATTTTTGTTATTTGGTTACGGATATTGGTGATATTTTATTATTGGATTATTATTGGATATTGGTAATGTTTTCCGCTGATGATTGTGATTGTGGTTAGGTGGCTAGTGGGTATGGGACCACTATTTGTAGTTTATTATTATATTATATCATATATTTATTATTTATTATTATTATTTATTATTAAAAAAAAAAGGTCGGTCTTTTCAGTAACGCACGGGTCGATATCCTAGTATGAGATAATGAGAAAATGAAATTGAGTAAATAGTAGCAATGGTTTAGCTGCTTTGATACATTTATGTGAATATGACAAACATGCAAATAAAATGATGTAGTGGGAGATCAACTGACTTTTTTTTTTGTTGAAGGATCTTCATGGGAGATCAACCAATATAATAGAGATGTAACAATAAAAGGGAGGAAGATGAAAATTTCAGAAAACAAAAAGATGGAAAGGGAGAGAACATATATAAGAAATTGAGTTGATTGGAAGTTAAATAGGAGACGAAATAGTTTGAAGACTTAGTTATCTTTCATCTGGAACGACGTGGTGGTTGACGTGTGAGTAAATTTAGGGATCAATAAACTGATTTTTTTTTTCTTTTAATTCAGAAGGATGAAAATAATTTTTTACATTGACAGTTATTTTTTATCTTTTATTTTTGTTATTAATTATTTTTTAATTAAAATATCAAAATAAATTTGATGTGGCCCATTTCTATTGGTCGAGTGACTTGTGTTTTATAGTATAAAGGATAACACTAAACTTTATCATAATTTAACAAAATCTTGATCTAATAACTACATATTTTACATAACATTCAAAGTCTTTAAAACTCTATTCAAATCTCAAACCAATAACTTCCTAAAACAAATTTTCCCAACTCTTTTTTTTTTGTCAACACAAGTTTATTATTGTCATATAAATATATAACCATGTATGTGAATGTTAAATCTTTACAAAGTATTTTAATAATTATATATTTAACAAAGTTATATACTTTGTCAACACAAGTTTGACCATGTATATTTAACAAAGTTATACACAAGTTTGACAAAGTTAACATTCATATGACCATGTATGTGATATATGAATGTTAAATATATAACTTTTAATAATTAACCCAAACTCATTCTGCCATATAAATATATAACCATGTATGTGATATTTTTTTAAATTAGTGTAAATATTTATAATATTTTGAACTTTTTAAAATTTAAAATTTATTATATCTGACTGTTCATCTAAATAAGCGAGACAAAAAACTAACTGTTCATCTAAATAAGCGAGACAAAAAACTGAATAAAATCATGTTGCTTGTTAAGTTAAACTCAATTCATAATTTAGATTTATATTCATTTTGTTCTCATTTAGGATATGATATGACTTTAATTTTTCAGATTTATATTCATTTTTGTTCTCATTCAGATGAGAGAGGTTAAACACAATTATTATTATTTACTTGAGTAAGACATGCCCTTTTTTCAAAATTCAAATAACAATAAATGCAGGAAAAAAATATTGTTACATTAATGTTATGTATGTTTCAATGCAACATTAGAAAAGAGCAAACAAATATGATAGAAGAATCATAAAATATCTAAACTATTAATTATTAAAATTTATATGAAAAAAGTATATTTTGTAATGAAAAATAAATCATGTTTGATTATACTGTAATTAGTAGATAATTAATTGTAAACTGTTTAGATAAATGTATATAAGTATTGTTCATATTTCAGTTACCTTTAAAAAGCTGCCTTACCAAATCTGATTAGGTTCTTTTATGGGTGGTGATTTGATTTAGACAATGTTCTAAATGTCGTGGAATATATGGAGAATATGTTATTAATATGTCATTAGTATCAGATATTTACTTTTGATATATGAATTATTGTTAGCATTTTTTTTTTGATAATCCTACTATATTAATTGAGAAGTACAAATATGAAATAAACCTTAAATGTGTGAAAAATTACATTCAATTGCCATTAGAAAACTTAATTAAAAATAATAAATAAATTAAATAAATATAATTAATTAAAAACGAAAATTGAGGATACTTTAAATAAAATAAATTGTAGAAAAGTAATAAAAAATATTTTATAATCAAAACTAATATGTATTTGAAGAAAAAGAAATTTACAACTAAGATTTTAAAAATCTAACCAAATAAAATCTACAACTACAAGGTTTATCCTACTATATTAATTGAGAAGTACAAATATGAAACTAACCTTAAACTGTGTAAACATTACATTCAATTTCCATTGATTAATTAATTATTTAATTAATTACGATTAATTAATTAATTAATTAAACTAAATTAATTAAAAAATAAAAATCGGGGACACATCAAATAAAATAAATTATAGAAAATTAAAAAAAAAAAAAAAAAAATCTATTAGAATCAAAACTAATTGATACTTAAAAAAAAATAACAGGTAAGATTTTAAAAACCAAACCGAATAAAATATACAGCTACAAATTTTATCAAATAAATTTTCACCACTGGTTAAAATTATTACAAACAAAAAAAGGGTGCCACATAAAATAACAATGAATACTGTTTTCAAAGAGACATTTTAGAACTTTTACTAGCTATATTTAGTTGCTCTTTTTTACATGTTAGTAAGAATTGTGTTTAGTTGACAAAGGTTTAAATAATTTTATTTATTACATATAAATGTTTTATTGACAGGTTTTTCAATAAACAATTTTAAAATACAAAAATTATAATATAAGCAAACTAAATTTTTAATTACAATCTATTCTAAATAACATTATAATGAAATAAATTATTACAAATTTTTATTAACAAAATGTTCAGCCCGCGGTTCTCCGCGGGTTAGTACCTAGTAAATATTAATAGCATTGATTGTAAATATCTTCAAACTTCAAAACAACTTTGAGAAAACTGCTGCAAAAATGTTAATATAAATACATTGCCTTAAAAATTCTTTTTTAAAGTAGTCAAACATAGTAATTATATTGCTTGTTTTAAATAATCTAATTATATTGCTTTTCTCTTCTAAACAACGTAATATGTATATAAATAACAGTCTTCTCAACCTCGAGAAAAGAAAAGTAATAAAATGTCTACAGATATTATAATGGCTCTTATTATGAATCTTTTACTTCTTTTGTTCTCAGCAGCCCTAGTTCGTTCCGGTCCAAGTATGTTGCCTCTCAAATCTTTTAAGGTCAGCTTTAAAATAAGAAACTTGAGATACATGTCATGGATTGATTTCAACATATCGTCTAGTTTTCTGGTCTTTTATAATATCTGTTGTCTTGCATTGGCAGATAAGTGGAAATGTAACGTACGATTGCATTGATATTTACAATCAACCAGGACTTGATCATCCGTTACTCAAAAACCACACAATCCAGGTGCTTAGATGTTTGAGAAATTCTTCTCCTACATACATAATTACTTTCATAAAATGTGAATTTAAATTTCACCGTATGCAATATTGTTTTTTTTTTTTAAAGATGAAACCATCAGTTTCAAGATTTGAATTTAAGAATCCAACTGACAACAACAAAACATATAAGAGGAAAATTAGATGTCCAGACGGAACTGTTCCTATATTAAGAAATTCAAAAGATTACATAACAAACCCACAATATTTCCATCCGCTGTCTCACGAACGTCCTGGAGCACATGTAAGCATTTATTCCCTCTTCTAATTAATAAATCTAATAATTTATAAAGAGTATATTTACTTTAAAATAAAAATATATGCACACATTTGTATGTCTTTCTAACTGGTACTTGGTAGATCGCTGGAGTACGGTCAAATAATGGCCCGTTTCGTGGTATAGAAGTTTGGTTTAATGGTTATGCGTTAAACATCGGCAAAGATGAAGCCTCATATAGTGAAATATATATAGGCAGTGGATCGGATAAAGAGGTCAATTTTATCTCAGCAGGTTTTATGGTATGTTTTTTATATTTAATTGGTTTTTTTTTTTTTTTTTTTATCAATTCATTAATATTGGGTTATATAGTAAACTATGCAAGTACTTTTTGACAGATAAATCCAAGTGTATTCGGTGATGGACGTGTTTGGTCATATGGATTTTGGCATGTATGAATTCTGTTAATTGTGTATACAATGTATATGTTGAAATCCTTAACATATAAAATAGTCAATATGGGTTTTATAGGGTAAAGATGGGAAAGGATGTTACAATACCGCTTGTCCAGGGTTTGTTCAAGTCACGCGTGAGGTTCCCTTAGTCAAACCCTTTGACCTTAAGCCAGGAGTCCCTGTTTGGTTGCGTTATTCTATCCATCAAGTATTTTCCTAATTTAATATATGATTTCACATTTTCTTACTAAAATGTTTGAAGGTTTTCTTTACTATATTCATTAATTTTTTTTTCCAAATTCTTATGCAAGTTTTTTACCCAACAAAAACTTAGTGATTGATGTATTTGATTATAATGGTATAACATGTGTAGTAACATGTGTAGTACGCAATAAATACTTTGCTTTTAAATTAACATGATTATCAATTTAGCACATTCTATTTTATTTAATACCCTTATTTTATTAACACATAAATTTGTTTTGTCTCTTTTTATACTTAAACAGGATAAATATACAGAAAACTGGTGGATAACACTATTGTCAAAACCTAACGTAGATATTGGTTATTGGCCAAAAGAGTTATTTAACCTTTTAAATAATGGTGCAAATGTAATTGGAGTTGGAGGTGTGGTTAAGGCTTCTCCTTCAGGTTCAAGCCCTCCGATGGGTACTGGTAAATTTCCAACTGAAGACCAAAGAGCATCAGCAATGTTTACAAATATTGAAGCCTTAAATTCCAACTATGAGCAGCGTAAAATCGATTCTTTTCATATGGAGAAGTTGCTAGATAGTCCAAACTGTTATGGGCTAAGTATTGGTAAAGGCAAACCATTCCAACGTACTCAACTCGGTTTCTTTTTCAATTATGGTGGCCCGGGAGGAAACTCTTGTGGAGTTTAACATTGCAAATGTAATTGTTAAACTTGACATTTAATAAAATTATTCTAAATAAATAATATGAAATTTGCATACACTTAAGATCTTCTTTTTTTTTGTTCTCAAGCTGTCCAACTTGACTGCTAGCAATCTTAATTACAATATATATATGTAGCCTAGAGTTATACAAAATGGACAATAATCAATAGATTCTACTCAAAATTAATACACATGCATGTTATTTTGTATGACCATTTCTTTTTATTATTTATAATCATTCTTTTATATCATACTTTATTAATTGAGAAGTACAAATATGAAACTAACCTTATAATGAGTAAAAAATTACATTGTCATGCCATTGGTCTTAAAGCAATGTTTAATTTTTCAGTTAAGGGTAAAAATATAATTTTAATATTAGACTAACAAAATATTTTAAATAATTATTAATTTTTAAAAAAATATTTTCTCTCTCTAATTAATTATGGAAGAAAATTAAATTTTAATTAAAAAAATTGTAAACCAATCAGAATTTTCAAAAGTAAGATTTTATATTAAGTACTAGGTTTTCACCAACGTACACCCCGAGACTAAATTATAAATTAATATATTTTAAATAATAATTTTTTCATTTATTTAGTTTTCAAATTCCTAATTAATTAAGTTTTATCTAATTAATTTATAATTTTGTTTATAATTTTTTTTCTTACGTTTTATACAGTTTATAACCTGTAAGAGCAACAACAAACATACCTAACATAATTGCTGTAGATGGCGAACCGCTGGTTCCCTGCGGATCGAAGTTCCAGCCAACACCTTGATTCAGCTATGGCTGAAGCCAGCCCCAATCGTCCCCCTCCCTTCTCCCCCGACCCTCCTGACTCCAACCCCGTTCCTTCCTTATCTGACTTTTCTCCCCTTTCCCCAAATTTTACCTCCTCTTCTTCACACTCCCCCCTCCAACACTCTCCTCAAACGGCTTACATTGAGCCTGAGAGAGTGGTTCTAGCGCTTCCTGTCCAACACAAATCAACTCCTGTGGTAGTGAATCCCCAGACTCAAGCTCTCCTTGACACTTACCATCAATCTTTGAAACTAAACCCTAGATCTAGTAACAGTGCTACAATACCCTTGAAAGTTGCAGCTCAAACTGATGGCCTCTTACCTCGAGCTTTGCCAAAGGTTACTCGACGAGTAATTGGTCAAGATTCAGCAACAACAACCCCTCTAATCTCCATGAAGTCTCACCAAACTATTGGACCTACTTCAATGAGTTCCTCAGGTGAAGCAGTCGTGCACCCAAGTGAAACTGGATCTCCCCAAACTGGATATCTCCAAACAAACTGTTCTCCTACCACTCTTCTACCTTTGCTCCCAAGCCCACATCAGATTATCCCCACTCCACCTCCGCAAACAGAACCTTCTCCTGCAGCTCAACCACTGAACCCTTCCCATTCTTCTGCCCCAATACAATTACATCCTCTTTCTACTGGCCATCCAAAACCTGTAACGATGGCCCAGAAACTCAAAAAGGTCTCCGACAGATCGCTACAGAGACTTGCTCCTCCTACTTATTCCTCTGAAGGGAAGCCTAGGATTGTCATTCCAGATTCAGTGTTTGAAGAAGGAGCACAAATTCATAAAGACTTCATCATAGGAAGGTTTAAAGGGAGACTTCCAACTTACAAGCATATCCAGAGCGTCCTTAGCCACATGTGGGGACGCGGACAAAGGCTTGAGGTGCACCTGAACCACGCCAACAACTCCATGCTAGTAAGACTACCAAATGACTAGATTCGAACAAAGGTCCTTGAGAAGAAGCTATGGTACATAGGAGAATGCATGTTCCTTGTTGCTCAGTGGGACTCAACTGGTGGTGCAAAAACTGACTTGGATGTTATCCCCATTTGGGCACATCTTAACGGCATGCCTTTCGACCTAATGCACCAAAAAGGGATAAGTCTAGTGGCGGGTCTGGTTGGTGAACCTAAAGAAATGGACGAATTCACACAAAACTTGGTCAGTATCTCTGAAGCACATGTTAAGGTGGAAAGGAATCTAAGTCAACCTTTACCTTCCTCGGTTGAAATTGAACGATCAAATGGTGAAGTCATCACCATTGCAGTCGAATACCCATGGATTCCTCCCACATGTTCTCACTGCAAGAAAATCAGACATGTTGTTTGATACTGCCCTAGTGTTGCCCCAACTTGGACTCCTGCACAACATCCAAAACTGATGTTAAATCGAAAAAGCAAAGAACCTTCTGAAAAGGGTAAAGAACATGTGGTTACTTCTCCCACTAATACCGCTTTTATGGCTGCTGATGTGGCCGGTTGTTCCAATGACCCCGCAAAGGCTCCCTCAACTCTGTCAAACCACAACAACAATGTCACTACATCAAAAAATGACCCAAACCAGCATTCTCAAAATTCTTCTCCTGTACCAATGGATAAATCCTGCTCACCTTTGCCTCTGTCAAAAGCAACTGTCACCAACCCTTTTGTAGTCCTAGCTAATCCAGCTTCTCATACTATCCCACATCCTCCACCTTCCTCCACAATTTCAGCTAACCCTCAACCTACCCCCTCCCCTAACCCTTCTACTGTGTCCACATCCCCATTGGAACCTTCAACATTACTCCTTCTCTTCTCGTGGTGTCTCCTCCCTCCATGGGAGAGACTCCTCACCGCTCCTAAACCCCCCTAACCCTTAACCATGTATATACAACCATTTTTTTGGAACATCCAAGGTCTAAATGATCTGGATAAACATCGACCTTTTTCTAACTGGCTTGCTACCTATAAGCCTCTTTTTGGTGCTATCTTAGAAACCCATATCAAGGAACCAAATTTGAACAGAGTTATGAACCTTACTTGTCCTGGTTGGCAATTTGTCTCTAACCATGCTTCTGGTCCGGATGGTAGAATTATCATCGTGTGGAAATCTCCTGCCAATATTACAGTCCTTCATCAATCGAGGCATATGATAACCACTGAAGTCACAATTCAAGGAGGGCATAGATTTATTTTCACAGCTTTATATGCTCCTAATTTTGGTGATGAACGTACTGACCTTTGGTGTGAGATGATCAATCTTCAGCAAAGTCTCCAGCTAGATCTCAACCTTGGCTTCTTGGAGGGGATTTCAATCAAATCATTCATCCAGCTGAGCACTCAAACCCGAATGTCGATCACTGGTGCTTGCGTATGTTAGAGCTTCGTGATTGCCTCTTGCAAATGGAACTGTTTGACCTTCGTCATCAAGGTCCCCTCTTCACATGGTCCAATAAGAATCCCTCAAACCCTATAGCAAAAAAACTAGATAGACTACTAGTTAACAACCACTGGCTTACCTTATACCCCAATAGTGTGGCTTCTTTTCTAGCTTCAGAAGTCTCTGACCATTCACCCTGTCTCCTCAATCTAGCAACCTCCCTCCCGTCTGTTGGGACCAAACCTTTCAAATTCTTTAACTTCCTAACCTCTCATCCCCAATTCCTCCAAACGATTGAGGCTGCATGGATCTTGGCTGGAACTTTACATCCCTTGGAAACAAGTTTAGCTGTCTTGAGTGCTAAGCAGAAAACAATAAAGAGAGACCTTAAAACACTTTCCAGAGATAATTTTTGGGATATTCAGACTCGAGTGCGAGAGGCTAACCTTTTATTGAACAATGTGCAGGCACAAGCGATGGCCACACCTTCCTCTGATCTTTTCCAACAATAACGTGCTCTTCAAACTCGATGGGAGTTCCTCAGAAAGATTGAAGAAGCTTATTTCAGACAAAGATCTCATATCAACTGGTTAAAAGAAGGGGATTCGAACACATCTTACTTTCATCGAATGACCTTAACCAGAAACGCATTCAATGCCATTAGATCCTTCTCCTCGGCTTCAGACACTTTAGTGGATGACCCTCTGGAAATGAGTCGAATAGCAGTAGCACACTTCCAGTCCATTCTTGGTCCCCACTCTCTGCCACCAATCGCTGTCTATCTCAACTGGCTCCAAAATATCATCCAATATCGTTGTTCACCTGAGCTGAAACAAACTATGATAAAGCTTCCCACATCAGAAGAGATTAAGCGAGTGATGTTTAAAATCAATGGAAATAAGGATCTAGGCCCTGATGGTTTTACCTCAATATTCTACAAGACTGCTTGGGAAATTCTTGGCTCGGATGTTACTGGCAGCATTATGCAGTTCTTTCAATCAGCTTTCCTCCCGGCGGCTGTGAATGCAACTATCCTTGCCTAATCCCCAAGACCCCTGGTGCATCTTTTATCTCTAACTTTAGACCTATATCCTGCTTAAACACTCTTTATAAAGTCATCTCAAAGCTCCTTGTCTCACGGTTGAAGCCTATACTCCCTGACTTGATTCAGAAGAACTAAACTGCATTCATTAAAGGGAGGTTGTTAGTTGAGAATACACTGCTAGCTACAGACCTGGTTAATGGTTATCAAAGAGAAAAAGGTCCTAAGCGTATTACTATCAAGGTAGATATTGCAAAAGCGTTTGACACGGTTAGATGGGAGTTTATTTTCAGTTGTTTGCGAGGAATAGAAGTCCCTGAACTTTACCTCAGATGGCTAAAAGCGTGTGTTTGTACTCCGTCTTTCTCTGTGGGCTTCAATGGCGCTGTTCACGGCTACTTTAAAGGGTGTAGAGGTTTGTGACAGGGAGATCCACTCTCACCTTATCTCTTTGTTCTTGTCATGAACTGTTTTTCAGTCATGTTAGATAAAGCAGCTGAGGAGGGTAAATTCAAATACCACTACAAATGTCAGAGGTTAAGGCTTACGCACCTGTGTTTCGTTGATGACCTCCTGATCTTTACTGATGAATCCCTCTCGTATGTGCAAAGTGTCCTCCAAGTACTAAAATCATTCGAAGAGGCCTCAGGACTTGCGATCAATCTTCCCAAGACAAGCTTCTTTGCGTCCGGACTACATCAACTTGAAATTGATCGAATCAAGACATCATCAGGCATTGCTCATGACCAACTCCCTATCCGCTATTTGGGAATTCCACTATGCACCAAAAAGCTTACACTACTTGACTGTGCTCCTCTTATCCAGCGTGTAAAAGCAAAACTCAATAGCTGGTCGACCAGAACTCTCTCTTTTGCAGGGCGGTTGCAAATGCTAAATACTGTCATAGCTGGTATCACAAACTTCTGGTGCTCAGCTTTGGTCCTGCCAAAGAAATGTATCGACACTTTGAACTCTCTTTGTGGAATGTTCTTGTGGAAGGGCTTTTTTGAGGGACACCATTCAGCGCGAGTTGCTTGGAGAACGGTTGTCACTGCAAAATCAGAAGGAGGGTTAGGCATACGAGATCTAAGAAAGTGGAACAAGGCTTGTCTAATAAAACTTATCTGGTTGCTTTTCTTTAGGTCTAGGTCAGTATGGGTAGCTTGGTTTAAAGACGCCGTTCTTGCTGGTAACCTGAGCAATTTTGAAGATAAGAGAAGAAGCTTCCCCTTGGATAACGATGAAGCTTGGTAATGGACGAAGATGTCGCTTCTGGTCAGATCGTTGGTGTAAGCTAGGGCGAATGAGCGACTTCTTGAGCAGGGAATTGTCTATAGGTATCCCCCAAAATGCAGTCCTGGCGGATCTATGGAGAAGAGGGAGCTGGAGATTACCATCGGCAAGGTCGGAGGCTCAAGTCAGCTATCAAGATGAATTATCGGCTCTTCAATTAACGGAGGAGGAAGATTCACATACCTGGTGGATCAATGATTGTTTGAAGGACAGTCACTCTACCGGAAGGATTTGCTCAGCGTTATGCGAAGAGATGCCTTCGGTGCCATGGCATAAGATTGTTTGGACTTCAGGAGGAATCCCCAAACACAATTTTCTAACATGGCTGATTATGTTGAACAGGTGCCCAACTCGAGACCGACTATTGCAATGGGGACTTGATAGACAGGTTTTCACCCAGGGTATCAATCCCCTATGCAGTTGTAGTACAAAGGGTTATCAATCCAAATGGTTGTGTATTGCTAGCAGGAAGGATATGATCAGTACAATACAAGTCAAGCCAAGCAATTAGGGTTTGGTTCTAACAATCCTAAAATAAATAAAGTAGAAGAATATAAACAAGTAAACCACACAACCTAAGCACTCGATGCAAGCAATCGAGTACAAGATCGAGTGGGGTGATCGAGTATGCAAGTGAGATATGAACAGCTCGAGGCATTACTCGATATAGGTTATCGTGTACCTGATCGGGTAAGTGGTCGAGTAAGTAAAGAAAATGCAAATAAATGAAATACGAAAGTTCCTAAGGATGGGGGTTATCGAATCCTAAGTGTTCTAGACTAGTACGGATGCCTTACATGTCTCAAGCAATTATTTCCTAGACAATGAACCTCTAAGACCTTGTCACCACACTTTCGCACTAGCAACAATCAACCTTGAACACATTACCACACTGTCGCAATAGCAATATGAACAAGCAGGAATTAAGAACGATTCAATATTGTCAGTAGACTTAAACTCATCTAATTTTGTTACTCAAAGTTAAGTAAACCTCTAGCATTGGCTAAATCAAGCATTTTATCTACTCCTTTCGGCCTGTAGCATTTGTAAACGCCCTAGATCTAATCTCAACCTTTCGGTCTGTTGACAACATTAAGAAGACCAACCTAAAAGGAACATCACAATCAGCTAAAGCATCCTAACCGATCAAAAACACAAAATCATCTATCCCATCCCTAAAAACTTTTCTACACTACTCGGACATAGAAACGAATAACAAAGCAATTAAAATGAATGAAAATGATATTGTATTAAAAGATAGAGTAGAGTAGAAAGAGTATAGGATAGAAATCTAAGAAAACTACAAAACAAGAAGAAAAATGTTGAGTCACTCAGTTCTCTCACAGAAGCTCTCGCACTCTGGTATGAGGGTCTGCGGCGTGCTAGTTTACAAGCTAAGGGAAGAGGGGGTTTAGATATGGAAACCATTTGACCTAGCTTCCCAGACCTGCCCGATGGTCTACTCGATGGGGTACACGAGGGTGAAGTCGGGTTACTCCTCGGGTGGATCTTCGGGTTGCTCTTCACGCTCTTGGATCCTCTTTGATCGTGTTGGGGTTCGGACTTGTTCTTGTACCTCGATGGCTCCTTCGGGTACATGCTCGAGTTGTCCTTGTTTTTCCCCATTTTTGGCTCTTTAGCACCTGTTTTCATCCAAAATATGCAAATGCAGAAATGCAACACCCTAAATGCTCTTAAAGTGAATTCCTACAGTTAATGACCTAAATATGCTAAGTTAGAGGTATGAACAATGCAAAATATGGACAAAAAAGTATGCTAAAAACATATAAATTAGAGAGTTATCAGACCCCCAAACTTAAATCTTGCTAGTCCTCTAGCAAGGAAGTAAGAGGGTACGGTTTGAAAGTGGGGACTCATAACCTTAAGATGTTAATCAAAGGATTCAAGCTTTAGTCCTTAAAGATAGTTTAATGGTGCTAAGATCAATCAACATACTTACAAATATTTTTCTATGCCTATTACCATGCATCGATCTAGCTCAACCTCCAACTAAAGATAAAGAACATCTCTTTCACATTCAATTAAGTGTTTGGCAAATTCTTGCAAATGGAAGGTGAATCAAGCTCAATTGGTTTCAAGGGTAATGCTTTTTAGTAAGGTGGTTTCAAACAAATTCTTTGGGTCGTTTTCTCTCAAAAGATGGAATGCTAGACAGTTGTGAAAACTATCTAAGACTGAGAACAATTTGGGCATACAAAGCTTAACTCTTGATGATCTATCTTTTTTTTTTTTTTTTTAAACTTCCTAGAATTAAACTACCCATATCCTTGATTTTAACTCTTTTTTTTACTCCCTAAGGTTTAGACTTTTAGACTTTAAACTTCTAGTTGTTTTTTTTTTTTTTTTTTTTTTTTTTCTTTGCTAAACTCCTAATATGATAAATACTCTTTTCTTTCTTTCTAGGAGACTATAGCAAGAACTTTTTTTTTTTTTTTTTTTTTTTACTTAGAGATTTAGAGCTAATTGATTCTAACCTTAGGGAATTTCTTTTCTTCTGTTTTTTTTTTATACACAACCCAACCCCAAATAAACATTCTAACCACCTATCTTTCAAAACTGAATCTATTAGCTAGTTCAAATTCTAACTTAGCTAAATCAAGAGGCAGTTCTTTGTCGTTTTCAATACTCTCAAGGTTTCACAACCTATACACAATGGAAAAGGCCTTACTCAACAATTCATAACAAGGTTTGAAAGAAAGTTTGGGTTCATGGGTAGGACAAATGAAACGGGTTAAATGAAAAGATTGGTAAAAAGAGGAGTGCTAACCCGAGTTTAGAGTTACCATGAGCAAGTATTCAAATTCCATAAGCAAAACAATTAAAGTTCAAATTAAATCCAATAAGGCCATCTTTATCGGTATATCTTTAGGGGTGTTCTTAGGTTTTTTTTATTTGAAAAAAATTAAAAAGTGTGCTAAGATCGTAAAACATGTTCTTATTTGAGATCAGTTCTTTCTTATGTTCTTGTGTCACGTGGTGGATTTTAATTGGTCACAAAATTTTGGAGGAGAGACATTAATCTTTTTTCATTTCTTCGGTATTGTCGACGTAGGGTTTATTTTGCTCTCTCAACGGCGATTTCAATTCATTCTCTTCGATTTCGTTCTCCGGCAAATCTCATCTCCGGCAAAGTTAATCTCATCAATCAAATCTCTCAATCGTGATCAAGGTAAAAATTCTGAATCTCTAATACGATTTACTTGTTTCTTCCGATCGCAATTTAGTCTCTGTTTTTTTGTAATTGGTTTTTGTTCTGCCTGCTTTTTCTCCTTGATCTTAATTAGAAATTGCTGGGTTTCACTTGATTTGATTACCGAGAACCTCCTAGTGAGAACGAGCTATGGCTAATAGCAGAAATCAGTTCTAAGTGTCTCCTAATTCAATTAGAGTATAAATTAACCTAGTAAAGGTCTTGTATTGTGTTGTTTGTGGTTAGTTATGGATTTTCTTGTTTTCTCATAGGCTGGGGTTCAGACTAGAGTTAACCAATGGTGGAATGCCATACCGTTTCTCACGTCCTCGGTGGTGGTACCTGATTTGCCTCTTAACTGGATATGACTCTTTCTATGAAGTATGCTTCTTAGTTCTTACCCTCTGCGATTATCTCACCGTTCCAAGGTAATGTTCTCATATTATTCACGGTTGCATTTCTTTTTTGTGTTGTGCTTAATTAAAGGATATTAATTGGTTGATTTTGGACTATCTTGCTTTATTCATTTCAAGCGGGAGCGATGTCCCATTTCAAGCAGGGAAGCTAGAAGAAGAGATAACTTGTATCTAAAAGGTGATGTCCGATGTTTGAAATGGTGTTAATGTTGCAAAGGTTTTGTGTGTGTGTTTTCAGATTTGTGAACCATCAAGGGTAGAGAGTAGAGAGTTTCTGAAAAAACTGCAGGTCTTTGGAAAATCTGCAGGTTTCTGAAAAAACTGCAGGTCTTTGAAGTGCCAAATACCTCTGAACCAGTTGTGATTGAAGATTGTGGTGAGCTCAAGAACCCAAGTTCGTAAGTTTTAAACACGTTTGGGTTGATCTTGACTATTGTGAAGTGGAGACTGCAGCAATTTCTTGACTATTGTTAAGTTAGCAATTTCTTGTTAAGCTTTGTTTGTTCTCTGTGATTGATTTGTTTGAATATTTTGCTTTCTATCTGTTTTATGGGTCTCAAAATGTTGGATCGATGTATGTTAATTATGACAAAATGAATATAGCATCTCACTACAATTCTCTCTAAGCAAACGTACGTCTTCATTTGTCCACTCTTTGCTTTTGTTTCGTTTGTGTGCTACAAGCCTACAAACATAATGTGTTTCAATGACATTAAACTATGTATTCATTAAATAAGATGTTTATCTGCTTTAATTGATTAAGATGAATTATGAAATTTATTATGAATTTTATTAGGAATTTTATTATGAATTTTATTATGAATCTTATTAAAAGTTTTATAAGTTTGAAATTTAAATATTCTTTAATAATTTTTATAATTTATAAGTTTATAAGTTTAAGAATATAATTAAGAATATTATATAACTGTAATAAGTTTAATTCTAATATTATATACCAAATTTATTAGATTTTATAATTGTAATATGTTTAAGAATATTATATTATTAAATCTTAAGATCTTAAACATGTTCTCCCTATAACTAACTTTTTAGCAAAAGATCTTAACTACTGATCTTAGATTATTTTCCTAATTTATTTAATCTAAGAACACAAAAAACTGTTGTGCCTATAAAGATGCCCTAATATAGAGATGTTCTATTCAAGCAAGTGGAGGAAGCATTCAATCGACACAAAGGATCTAAGGAAAGATTTTTCATTTTTTTCCAAAGACTGATCTAGCAACAATAAACTGTGACTAAGGGCTATAGCTTCAATCCTAAGGTTTGATTTTAAACAAGGTGGTTTTAACCATTGTCCCCTAAGATGCATATGCAACAATCCTATATGAAACAAACTAGACTCAATCCTAATATGTATATGCATCTACATGAAAACTCTTTTTTTTTCTTTAAAAATTTTTCAATTATTTTTAGGTTTTTTAATACACATAGATGCAGATTCAAATGAATAAAACTAGCATGCACAAATTTGAAAAAAAAAAAATAAATAAATAAAACACAATGTTAAATACATTCTAGGACCCTCCCCTAAACTTAAATTACACAGTCCTTATGTAAATAAAAATTGGAAAAGAATCCAAGAATCACACAAAATGAATTAAACTAAATGCAATTGTATATACCAGTGTTTGATGAATGTGGTACCTCATGGGTTGGAGAAGAAGGAGGTTGCAGCAGCCTCCATACTCGCCAACGTGTACCCAGGGTTGTCTCCGGCTTCAGCAGGTGCCGGTGTTTGCTCGTCAGAGAGCTCAGAGATTTGCACGGACGACTTACTCGGACCAGCATCTGAGGTTTTGATCGAGGGTGGGATCGCGTAGCTCATCGGGTAGGGCATCGGGTAGTATGACGGAAATGGTGGAAGAGGTCCAGAATGATCACCCGTGTATCCACTAGCAGGGTGCATCGTCGACGGCATCTTAAATGGCATCTATGGAGGGAAGATACCTGCGTACTCACCTGATTGGGTTCTCGATGGGTGCATCGGATAGTGCATCGTGTATCCCATCGGGTTGGGCGTCGGGAAGCGTCAGAATGGCTTCTCCTCGATGCTTCTGGTCAGGTGATGTTCTCCTCAGCTCGGGCTCGTATGATGATGCTCTTTGAGGTTCCGGAGGTGGCAGTCCTCGAGTTCCTCCTAGCGGTCCGCTTCTCCATATCCAAACTGGTGCTTGTGCCGAGGTAGGAGCTGAGGCACAACTTTCCTTGGCTTGCAACTCCTTGTTTTGACCTCCCATTATCTTCACCGAACCGGCAAGATCTTTCACCTTCTTCACCAAGAACTTGTTCATCCTCTTCAGCCAACCGATCCTCTTGTGAGCTTCCCTAACTCCAACCGGTTGCTTTTGAGAGCATACATACTCCTCAAAATCAAACTCCTCCGAGCTATCTTCTTGTCTCTGCCCGGTCTCCTCTCTCTTCTAAGCTTCGGACTCCTCCTCCAGGTTGTACAACTCTTCCAATGTTGGTGCAAAGTCAATGTTGTTTCCCAGCCAAACCTTGGTGCATATGACATTGGGTAGAACCATTTGAGCAGCTCCAGCGGTTGGATGGACAAACTTGAACAGCGTCATGTCATTAGGCCTCTCATAGGCCAAAAATCTCGCCATCACGAGGTAGTCCGCATCCAGCCATCTTGGTTCATGCACAATTCCCTTCAAGGGCACATCGCAAGCCACTAGGATCGGTGTGACTAGTCCCCCAATAGAGATCTCTCCGCCTCCTTCTCTTCTTTTCACGTCCCACGATTTCAGGTAGAGCAATTGATTGAGTAACACAAACACCATACTAGTATCAGCAACATCTCCTACTAGTGGTGTTCCATCCCTAGCGCTATCCAAAACTCCACACAGTGCAATATCTAACAGCTGAAGCTCATGGTCGTGCACATTCCCAATCTCTTTTCTAGCAAAAAGAGTGCCTGCGAGGGACTTGTGAAAATACCTCAAGACAGGGCTCCTTATTTGAGCGGATCTGGAGCTTGTGGACTTGTAGGGGTTCTTGTCTCCTATTGTCAGCCATAGGGACCTCATTTCCTCTTCGCTAACTTCCATTCCTTCTCCACTACCATCCTTGAAGCCATATAGCTTCTGCATCTCTTTGAAACTGACTCGGTATTCCTTGTTCCTCACGGAGAAGGTAATGAACCCGATCCCCCCATCGGGTAGTAGGGTCGGGTGGTCCTCGAAATAGTGCAGCTTCAAGGTCGAAAGGAAATGGACTGTCTCCTCCTCATATGCTTCAAGGTGGGTTCGCATCATATTGCCCAGGTGGCACATATCAAACATAAATTCTGCATCTCTAGCGATGCCCAATTGCTTCATGGTCTCACGGTGAGGGTATCGGGTACCAACAAAGCTTATCTTCTAGAAGACCTTGAATAGTCTTGCCGGAGTATCCACCTCCTTCTACTTTAGCCTCCGTGAGGCTTAGCGGGTCCTATCTCTCTGCTCCTCTTCTCTCTCTCGGTCCTCCTCCTCGGCGTGTTGATCCTGTTCCTCAACTGCTCTCTCAACCACTTTCTCAGCATTCTCCGAAGCCGGTCTCTTCGCTCTTGCAATCGCAGCTCTGCTCTTTGATCGAGAGGTGTGGATCTCCCCTTGCTCTTCTCCTCCAGCATCAGAATCGACCTCCATAGGGTCGGTAAGGGTCTTTTCGGACGTAGACAGGTCCCTACGTCGAGGAGAACGGCGGACACCACTCGCCATTGGACTCGGTGAGCGAACTCGGGGGCCTACTCGATCGGTTACTAGAGCATCAGGTCGGGTAGTGGATCGGTTTGTGCATCGGGTTGTGCATCGGGTTGGGGAGGCTAAACGTCCACCCAACGGTTGGGATGTGGAACGTTTCCTCTTCCTTGAGACTCTCGAACTTTGATGGCATCACGTCCGGTTGTAGCAGCGGTGGAGGTTGATCTTCTTCCCTTCCTTTGGTAATTTTTAGCAATTGGCTCCATGTTTGATTCCTTGAGAAGAAAAAGAAAGGCTAGGCCTCGAGGTTACTAGGGTTAGTCTTCAAAGAGAATCGAATAGAGCTCGAGTTTGAGAGAGAAGAATAGAAACTTATGGAAAATAAAAAGCTTTAGAGATAGGAGAGACTTATTGGTAGTGATGAGGGAGAAGAGTCTCGAAACCCCTTAAATAGGCTAGGGCTTGGTTGGTGGGCTTCCTTGTGGAATTCGGACTCCACTTGCCACCCGAGCTGGGACACGATCAGGCGCGTCGAGTACGGTGTCGGGTTGACCCTCGGGTTTCTCAATTTTCCTCTTCTTAATTTTCCTTTTTTTTTTTTTTAATTTTTTTTTTATAAAATTGCAAAAAGAGAAAAAATAAATAAAAGTAAATAAAACAAGTGAAATAAAATTAAAGATACATTTGGAACTTCCTCCCAAGTGAGCTTGTTTAAAGTCACTAAGCTTGATTCTTCATGCTCCTTAAGCATGGGGTTCATGTGGAAGAGTATCTAGAATCCTCTCCACTCCAGTAGGCTGGTTCAACAGATTTTCCAGGTCTTGTCCAGGTTCTAAGGCAAATGTGGTGTTGACCTCTTCAAGATGTTGCACCTTCCTTTGTTTGGTCTTAGTGGAAAAAGCTTGACCATCAATGGTTGGCCTATTAATCCTCTTCTTCACATCAAACTCCATCTTGAAATGCTCACCATGCTCTATCCTGATCTTGCCTTATTTCACCTCGATCACAGCACCAACTGTTGCCAAGAATGGTCTCCCTAGAATCAATGGATCATCCGGTTCCTTTTCCATATCGAGGATCATGAAGTCGGTAGGCACTTCCAGTCTTCCAATCCTGAGAGGCAGATTCTCCAGGATACCAATCGGGTACCTCACTGTTCTATCAGCCAGAACCAAATACAATTTACTTGGTTTAAAATCAGTGAATCCCATCTTGTTGGCAACTGACAGCGGCATAATGCTAACAGAAGCTCCAAGGTCGTACAAACAGTTCTTGAAGATCCGAAGTCCTATCGAACACGAAAAGTGAAAGAGCTAGGGTCTTCAAGTTTTTCCTCAATTCGAAGCTCAGGATCCAACCAAACTCCGCTTCTCAGAATCACAAAACCGATCTCCTTGACAGCTTCCTTGACCTCATCCTCCAATCGAGCAGCTTCATTGGCAGCTTCCTGCTGAAGCTTGTGTGGGGGCAAAAGCTTAGGTGGTGGAGCTTTACGCATAGCCATTCCCTCTGCAAGCGCCTCCAGCTGGATGTCAAGTGAAGCATTGAACCTTTCCTCTAACTCCCCTTCCCTTGTTGCAGGTGGTTGAGGCTGATCTATCTTTTCAACATCTACTTGATGCATCATCTGATCAACACCATCGTGTAGGTCATCGGGTTCCACTTCGGGTTGTTCTTTGGTTTGTGATTCTCCAACCATTGCTAGATCATCAACTCGATCAGTCTCTTCGGGTGAAGGCTCGGGTTCATACTCGGATATATAGTACTTGGCCTCATTTTTCAATGGTTATTCCACATCCTCCCCATCTTGATCATCACTGTCCCCAGTGAGGTAATCGTCATAGTCATCATCAAGGAATATGGATTGAGCAGTCGCATAATCCTTGGGGTTTTGAACAGCCTTACCTGAGAGTTGGTTGATCTTTGGTGCTGGTTGGTTTTTGTGGTGGCCTTCCAGGTATCGAACCTTTGTGTTGAGTGATTCGTACTTGGCATTGAGATCATTGTATCCTAAATCGATCTTGTTGCTCATCTCCGCGATGTCCATAGAAGCTGTAGCCTGATTCTGAATCATTTGCTGAATGAGACCGCATAACTCAGCTTCTTGTGATTGGTTTGGTGGACCTTGGTGTTATTGGAATCCAGGTGGTTGGTTGTAGGTTCCTGAGTACTTCTGCTTAGGTGCATAGCCTTGGTTGTATTGGACAAAAGGCTTATGTTGGATCTGGTTCCCTTGAACTGCAGATGGGTAAGTTTGGTCCTGAGGATTCGCAACATTCGAGTTCCGATAAGATAGGTTCGGATTCGGCTTGAAGTTGTTGTACCCTCTGTTGTACCCTCCTTGGTTGTTGATATAGTTAACATCCTCTAGTTGCATAGTCTTCCCATCTTGTTGTTGAAACTGCTCTTCCTCTGATATAGCATGAACATGCTTATGCTGGTTGAGGAGATGATCGAGCTTATCATTGAGGGCTTTCATGTCCCTCTTGTACTTGGCATCTTCCTCTCCTGTAGATCGCACAGAGCGATCATATTCCTCATTGTAGTATCCATCAGACTGAGCCAAGTTCTCCACTAGGTCCCAACCTTCATCAACATCCTTGTTGAGGAAGTTACCATGACTTGCGGTGTCCAGCAACATCCGTATCTTGGGGACCACTCCTCGGTAAAGTGTGCTCAGTAATGAAGCATTACTGAAACCGTGATGTGGACATCGAGTAGTGTACCCCTTGAAACATTCTCAAGCTTCATTGAACGTTATGTTTTTCTTCTGTACAATGCCGAAAATGTCATTTTGCAGCCTTGCGGTTCTGGAGTTGGAGAAGAATTTGGCTAGGAACACCTTCTTCAATGCTTCCCAAGTGGTGATGGACTCCTTAGGGAGCGATTGCTCCCAAATGTGTGCTTTATCTCCCAAAGAGAATGGGAAAAGCCTGAACTTGAATCCATCTCCACTCACTCCATTTATCTTAGTGAGGCTACAGAGCCTATCAAATTCATCCAGATGATCCAATGGGTCCTCCATTGGCAATCCATGAAACTTATTGCTCTGTATCATCTGAATGAGACTACTCTTGATCTCAAAATTATTGTTCTGCACAGCTGGTGGCACAATGCCATTCATCTGAGTGTGAGTAGATGGAGCATCTCCTGCTCCTATATTGGTCTTTGCTTGAGGAGCGGGTGGACCGTTCTAATTATTCATCGTCTCCTCAATGATTGCTGGTTATGGTTGAACTTGTTGTTGTCTGAGTAGCCGAGGTCTGTCGATGTTGTCGATGAAAGAACTCAGGTTCTGACTACCTCTGGATCGTGTTTGCATGCACAGGTAGGTATCCGAGTGTGTACACGAGGATCAACTCAATCCAGGTGATCGAGTGACGGGTCGGGTGGGTGCTCGGGTTGTACCTGAGATTCAAAACAAACAAAAGCGAAAGCAAACAAGTCAGTATCCGAAACGAATATAAACAAACGAACTTGATCTAGCAAGTTCTGAAAATCCTAAACGTAGCAAAATTAAAACAACCAAATGGCAACGGCGCCAAATTGATAGACAGGTTTTCACCCAGGGTATCAATCCCCTATGCAGTTGTAGTACAAAGGGTTATCAATCCAAATGGTTGTTTATTGCTAGCAGGAAGGATATGATATGTACAATACAAGTCAAGCCAAGAAATTAGGGTTTAGTTCTAACAATCCTAAAATAAACAAAGTAGAAGAATATAAACAAGTAAACCACACGACCTAAGCACTCGATACAAGCAATCAAGTACATGATCGAGTGGGGTGATCGAGTATGCAAGTGAGATATGAACAGCTCGAGGTATTACTCGATACAGGTTATCGTGTACCTGATCGGGTAAGTGGTCGAGTAAGTAACGTAAATGCAAATAAATGAAATACGAAAGTTCCTAAGGATGGGGGTTATCGAATCCTAAGTGTTCTAGCTAGACCAGTACGGATGCCTTACATGCCTCAAGCAATTATTTCCTAGACAATGAACCTCTAAGACCTTGTCACCACACTTTCGCACTAGCAACAATCAACCTTGAACACATTACCACACTGTCGCAATAGCAATATGAACAAACAGGCATTAACAACGATTCATTATTGTCAGTAGACTTAAACTCATCTAATTTTGATACTCAGAGTTAAGTAAACCTCTAGCATTGGCTAAATCAAGCATTTTATCTACTCTTTTTGGCCTGTAGCATTTGTAAACGCCCTATATCTAATCACAACCTTTCGGTCTGTTGACAGCGTTAAGAACACCAACCTAGAAGGAACATCACAATCAATTAAAGCATCCTAACCGATCAAAAACACAAAATCATCTATCCCATCCCTAGAAACTTTTCTACACTACTCGGACATAGAAACGAATAACAAAGCAATCAAAATGAATGAAAATGACATTGTATTAAAACATAGAGTAGAGTAGAAAGAGTATAGGATAGAAATCTAAGAAAACTACAAAATAAAAATGCTAAACAAGAAGAAAAATGTTGAGTCGCTCAGTTCTCTCACAGAAGCTCTCGCTCTCTGGTTTGAGGGTCTGTGGCGTGCTAGTTTGCAAGCTAGGGGAAGATGGGGTTTATATATGGAAACCATTTGACCTAGCTTCCCAGACCTGCCCGATGGTCTACTCGATGGGGTACACGAGGGTGAAGTCGGGTTATTCCTCAGGTGGATCTTTGGGTTGCTCTTCACGCTCTTGGATCCTCTTCGATCGTGTTGGGGTTCAGACTTGTTCTTGTAGCTCGATGGCTCCTTCGGGTACATGCTCGAGTTGTCCTTGTTTTTCCCCATTTTTGGCTCTTTAGCACCTGTTTTTATCCAAAATATGCAAATGCAGAAATCCAACACCCTAAATGCTCTAAAAGTGAATTTCTACAGTTAATGACCTAAAAATGCTATTTTAGAGGTATGAACAATGCAAAATATGGACAAAAAAGGATGCTAAAAACATATAAATTAGAGAGTTATAAGGACTGCAGGTCGACCCCCAATGTCTACTCTGCGCAAGCGGATCTGAAAGCCGTGATCATCTTTTCTTTAACTGCCCTTACAGCTGGTCGATTTGGAGCAAGATCTCTCCCCGTTGCAACCATAGCTCTACACTTTCTTGGACGGGTACTACGAACGGTCTCATCAACTACAAAGGCTCTCGTGAAAGCAAGGAAACTCCTCCTAATCGCATGGCTGGGAATGATATACTTCCTTTGGACTGAACGGAATCACAGGCTGCATCGGAACTGTTTCAAGCCAGCTGATTATCTTCTTCATCAGGTTGATCAGCTAGTGCGAAACAGAGCCCTTAGCTTCCGTGATGCCAACCCGACTCTCACTTCTACTATGCTTGGCCTCTGGTTTGCTGGATCTCACAACTGAAAGGAATGCTACAAAACCCTAATCTCTCGACTTTTGCGATTCCACCGAAGTCGTCTCTCACCAATCAATGGAAGAAGACAAAGGTAGTTTGAAACATTTTAATTGCCAACCGTTTTTCTTTTGGTTCAATCGTAACTATCTTGGTTCAATTCTGGTTCCTTCTCAATGGGTAATTTGTAATCTGTTTTATCTAACTGGGCTTCCAGTATTGGGCTCTCTAGCCCTGTAAAAACATTTTATGTCTCTGCTTTAATTTGTATGCCCTTTAACAAAATTAAAAAAAAAAAAAAAAAAAAAAAAAAATACAGTTTATAACCTAATTACATTAAATTTGTTATTAGATAGAGTATAAAATTTTAAAACACTTAGTTTTGTTTTCTATAATTAAACAGAGGTATATGCCTATATGGTATGTTAAAGCATATTTTTATGTATATACAATTTTTTTTTTGAAATATTAAGAATGTGTTGTAGTATGTGTATTATTTTGTAGTTCATATACTAAATAATGTATAAGTTAATTTTCCAAACTATGACTACAAATATATAGTATATAAAATAAACTAATAGTTTTAGTGTTGGTTATATAGTCCAAACCCGCCATGCTAGGTGGATCACACAACATGTTCAAAGATTTTTAATCCTCAGAAACTCATCATACAAAGCCCGTGAAAGTAAAATATAGTATGTGAGGCGAAAAATCACTTTTTATCAAATCAGTTTTTCAAATTTTTAAAGAACAATACCTCTTCACTCACCTCATAAAATACTGTATATACATTTACAATTATGTTTGTTACCTTTAAAAACACTTAGTTTCTATATAAAAAAATCAAATATAAGTAGAGTTAGTTAGTTTATTAATTTAATTATTTAATGTCAATGGCATACCTTAAACAAATGCCAACTTCAGAATTTATTTAATAAATGTCTTCAAAAATGTATATATAGATACAATATGATTATTTTTAATAACTATATTTGGAAGATTTTGTTAAAAAAAAATTTTTTTAACGCATTTTGAATTAGACAAATCAAAGTAGTTCAAGTACAAGGATCATCATTGATGAGAAAAGAATAGCACTTAAACAGGGCAAAAAACAGAGCAGAACAAAACCGAGCTCTGTTCTCAAACTTCAATAACGGTCTTGCGTAATTTGATTCTATAACCAAGCCGGGCCACCTGACGCAATATAAGATGTAAGTCGACCCTCTCTTGTAACACTAGATGCAATCACCCTAGCCAAAGAATTGGCTTTCGGTGAAGAGAGTATAATTACCACCTCCCCCATCACCCGTATTGCATTAGTGATCTTATTCAGCTCCGAATGATACTTTGGCCAGCTATCCGGGGAATCCAAGGCCGTCACAACCGCCTGACAATCCGTCCAGACTTCACAATTCAAGCAATGAATGTCAGTGAGGCTTCGGAGACACCACATGAGGCAACTAAGTTCAGTAGAGATTCTGCTATTCCGCGGAAGGAATGCATCACGCGCATGATACAAAACTTCACCGTCATGATCTCTTACTATCCAAGCACCACCACAGAACCACGATTCATTCCTCCACGCGGCATGGATATTACATTTTAGCTTACCAGGAGGAGGACGGACCCACCGGTGTATACGTTAGCCAAGTCTACGAGTTTCTGTAACGGTAGCCTGAGAGATCAAAGTTTGTTGTCGCAACCATACCTCTGCATCTTGGAATGCCGTTGCCACAATCACATGAAAATCCTGATCTCGTTGTGCAAAGATAATATTATTCCGTGCCTTCCATATTTCCCATAACAGCCAAGGTATAGCTTTTCGTTTCTCCTCCTCAATACCAGGCTGCTGCATAAGTTTAAGAGCGAAGGAGACATTATCAACAACCGAATGCGAGAATCCCTGAGTGGGACTGGGAAAGCCAGTAGCCGACCAGACACCCATCGCTACTACACAGCCAAATAAAACATGGTTGATTGTCTCCTCTGCAACATGACAAACCGGGCAAAGAGGGTTGACTGGAATACCATGACCCCTCATACAATCTGCAACCGTCAGTGCTTGTGATAAGGCTCTCCAAAGGAATAATCGAATCTTAGGCTCAGCTGCAGTATCCCAAACGCATTGTTTCACCTTGTTCACCCTCAGCATATCAGCGGACATTGGATTCAGGATATCACTTTCCCTAGCTAACAACCAGTTCCTGCTCTTAACCGTATACTGACCATTCTGAGTAAACGCCCAAACGTAACGATCACAGAGGTCTGGCGCTGGTGGGAAGGAACGTATCCGAACTATCTCGCAAGGTGGGAACAACTCTTGGAGACGCTGTGTATGCCAAGAACCATCTGTAGTTATCAGAGGACGAGACCTTGAGATTTAAGTCAATCGTCATTTCCTTGTTAAAAGGTCTTCTTGGCGTATCTTCAAACACCCATTTATCCAACCACACATTAGTCTCCTGCCCATTGCCAATAGATTTCATTAATCCTCGTTCTAGGAGTTCACGGCCAAACATAATGCTTCTCCAAGCATATGATGGTCTATATCCAATCTTGGCATCAAGGAATGAAACAGCTGCAAAATATTTGGCTTTATAAACCCTGGCTACCAAAGAATGTGGAGAGTGAAGTATTCGCCATCCTTGTTTGGCTAACAAAGCTTGATTAAACCGACCTATATCACGGAATCCCAGTCCCCCCACGGTCTTTAGATTGACAAACCTTCTCCCAAGAGACCCAGTGCATTTTGTGTTTGTCCTCAGACGCATTCCACCAAAACTGGCACATAGCGCTTGTAAGTTGACGGCATTGGTGCTTAGTTAAGCGAAAGCAATACATAGCATAAACCGGTAACGCCATTGCCACTGACTTAAGTAGAACCTCCTTACCTCCAAGAGACAATGTCTTCTCATACCAGCCACTGAGTCGCGATTTCAAGCTATCACTTATAAACTGCAGAAGCTCTCTCTTCGATCCACTGAAACACTCCGGTAAACCCAAATATTTCCCTGAACCTCCTTCTTGGTCAATCCCAGTAAACAAGAGAAGCAAATGACGCCTATAGGGATCCAACTTCTTGCCAAAAGTGATTGCCGACTTTTGAAAATTGATTTCCTGTCCTGAGGCATCACCATAGAGTTTAAGACATTGTAAAAACTCAGAACACTCACGGAAGTTGGCTTTACACATGAATAAGCTATCATCTGCGAATAGAAGATGTTGGATCGAAGGATAGGAAGAGGAAAGTTTCATTCCCGTAATACGACCCTCCAACTCAGCTCTGTTCATGATATGTACTAATGCTTCGGCACAGAGAATGAAAAGGAAGGGTGAAAGAGGATCACCCTGCCTAATTCCTCGTTCTGGTTTTATATAACCATATGAAGCACCATTTAATAAGACCGAGTATGACACTGTTGTGACACAGCTCATTATCAACTTAACCCATCTAATATGGAACCCCAAACGGATCAACAGCTCTTCAAGAAACTTCCACTCCATTCGATCATAGGCTTTAGACATATCAGTCTTGATAGCCATGAAGTCTTCATCACATTAAGGATTGGTTCGTAAAGCATGGATCATCTCATGAGCTATAAGAATGTTGTCGGAGATTAGACGACCCGAGACAAAAGCCCCTTGGGTATCCGAGACGATCGTTGGGAGAAAACGCTTAAGACGATGACAGAGCACTTTGGAGACAATCTTATATAGCACCGAACATAAACTGATTGGTCTCAAATCAGTCATTTTCTCAGGATTAGTCTTTTTGGGAATCAAACAAATCTGTGTATAGTTCCATTCTGAAGGAAGGGAACCAGATTCAAAAAATTGTTGCACCTCCTCCACCACTTGAGTGCCCACAATGTCCCAATACTCCTGGAAAAAATGACCTGTCATCCCATAAGCACCAGGTGTTTTATCTCCTCTAATGCTAAAAGCTGCCTTCTTGATCTCTTCACTAGATGGGAACTTAATCAGTTCATCATTCATTTGAGGTGTAACCCGAGAGTTCATACCATCCAAAGCATCGTCTATAGCTTGAGGGGTAGACGACGTAAACATTGTTCGAAAATATGATACTGCAACCTCACCCTTGGAACCTTCTGTGAATTGTTCCACGCCATGTTGATCAAGCAACGATAAGATTCTGTTTTGCACACGTCTACGTTGAACGCTTCTGTGGAAGAACTTAGTATTGCGATCCCCCTCTTGCATCCACTTCTCTCGACTCTGCTGTTTCCAGAACAACTCCTCTGCTCTGTAAGCTTCTGCAAGTTCCCACCGTAGATTCTTCATTAAATGAAAATCCGGTTGTAACTTAGCACTTTCCGTATCCAAACAAAGTCGAAGAGAGTCAATATTCTTCTTTGAATTTTGTTGAGTAGAGCTTTTCCAGTGAGAGATGGCCTTTCGACAATCAGCAATTCTATTCAGAACTGTTTGTGAATCTCTCCTATCACCGTTGTGCCAACCATCTTTCACTATCTGCGCAAAATCTGGTTTCGACGTCCACTTTTTCTGAAACATAAAACGGCCTATGTGTGAGTCTTCTCCGCTGACAAACCTCAGAAGAACTGGTCGATGATCAGAACCAATTCTCTCCATAAACTCAGCCTGAACTCGCGGGAAAAGATGAAACCACGCTGCATTGCCCAATGCTCTATCTAAACAACACTATATCCACATCTTGTTATGTTCCCCAGCCCATGAGTATTTGTTACCAATACTTGGAACCTCCCGTAGTCGACAATCAGATATCATATTCCGGAATGGATAGAATGATGACTCCGACCGTGTTGGTCCCCCCAGCTTCTCATTATTGTCTATCATTTCATTGAGGTCACCCAAGACTAACCAAGGATCATCTCTTGTAACGCCAATTGAGATGAGCTGATCCCATACTACTTGTCTCTGTTGATAAACAGGATCCCCATACACACAAGAGACAAAGAAACTGATTGAGCCAGACTTAACCTCAACATCAATAATTCTTGTATCAGAGCTAAGAACTTGGACTGTATATGCTGACTTCCAGAACAGAGCCAGTCCACCACTTAAACCCACTGGATCGACTATGTGGGCATTCTCATAACCTAGAGATTTCTGTAGATTCATCACGCATTGACTGGAGTTTTTTGTCTCCAGGAGGAACAAGAAGTCCGGGAAATGTGTACGCCGCATCTCCCTCAAAGTAGGAATTGTCAAGGTGCCCCCCAATCCTTGACAATTCCAGCTCATAAAACTCATGACTGTGTCGGCGGTTCCTCCTGCGGAACCACCGTTTCATTACCTCGCTTAGCAAGTTTAGATGATACTAAAGCCTCATCTGCAGCCTTTCGTTTTGAAGAGCATCCTTCATCAGAGTCCAGAAAAGTCACAGGTCGATTCTGGAGAGCTTGAGCCTTACGCTTCCATTGGCTTGGTCTCCTTCTTTTCTTCACCTGTTTAGGTTTAGATCCGGTACAACCAGTAGAGAAATTATCTCTTACTTCCGTAGATCCTAAACCAAACAGAGGCGTTGTTGCATATGATGCAACAGAAGATTGGTTCGGAAGAGACAAACGATCCAAGGCACATTCTGATCTCATCACTGGAACAGAGTGAGCTTCGACCGGGATTGCAGCAGGCACCCCTTCAAAATTAAAGACCAACCCCTTCCCTTTGTCCACGTTTGTAGTAATCATTGGGGGTGCTTCAAGGCGTAAGAGCCTCTGTTGACCTTCAGTATCCCCCGCCAGATTCCACACTGATTGTCGCACTCGTTCAATATGGACCTTCTTTAGTTGCAGATCAGTCACCGAGAGATATTGCCGCATCTCATCTAATACAGGTTTAGCTATCTTTGGTTTGCCTGAGGTTGGATCAATACCAACATCAGCATCTGTTAGCACTCCAAACAGAGGATCATCCTTACTGATCTTAGGGACCAATCGGCTCGGAACCAGAGAAGCACCTTGAAGTCCTCCCGTAGCAAAAACTTGCCGGTTTGCAGGGTTAAAAGGACACCTCTCTTTATCATGTGTGAGCCTCTGGCACTGATAGCATCGGCGACGAATTCTCTCATACTCAATTCCAACAGCAACCCTTTCACCTGATGGTAACTGCAACTCCCGAGAGTTCTTCAGAGGTCGGCTCACGTCAAACAGAATCCTTACTCTGACATATCCCTTGCTTAACGGCTTCAACGGATCAAAAGCCACATGTGTAACTCGACCAATACGACCAGCGATCTCCTTAATTGTATCTGCCGTGTGATAATTCACCGGAATGTTCCTTAAACGGATCCATATTGGTAAAACCTTCAGATAGTCCTCTGGTGGCTGTTCCACCCATCTCTCTAAAGTAATACTCCAATCATTGAAGGTCCATGCCCCAGTGTCCAAGACTGTAGATAAGTCAGTTTCAGAGTCGAAAATGAATTGAAACCTATCATTAGGTAAGGCGATCCCCCTCGCACGATTATAGACACGCCACATTCTTGGCATCTCATGGATGAGGCTTGAGAACTTTTGATTTTCAGGACACAACAGCTTCCCTATTATACTTCGTTCATTCCTGACAGAAGAACTAAACTGAGGAAGGTCTTGGATGACAATCGGTTGCTCGTCATCAAGTGACATCTCCTGTAGAGCTCTGTCCAAGGCGTACTCCATTACTTGTAGCTCTTCGCAATAACTCGAGAAAGCAGTATGCCGGTAGAGTGTGTGAGATCTATTGTCGGCGGCGTTTTGTATCTCGAAGAACTAGGTTAAACTCTACTTCAAATCTTTAAAGATACGGTGAATATTACGAAAAAACAGAAAATATTCGATCAAATCCGGCGAAAACAGAAATTTTCCCGGTATACTACAACTTTTTCAATAGTGGTGAGACCCTCTAATTGAAAAAGAGAGTCCTAAAATTTTCTTGTTAAAATTTTAAATTATGATTCTTTTATCATCTTTTTTTCATTTTATTTATTAATTGTTTTGAGTTATCATATAATACATATGATAAATAATTATGTAAAATTTACTCGGCATTTGTTGTGATTTGAATTTTTAAAAATGAAAATATATTACTCAATCTTTGAAGAAAATGTATGTTTTAATGTTCCAAAACGACGGGTAGTTAAAACTAAATTTATGTGGTTAATAAATTAATAATTTTTGGCGTCCGCGCTCTGGAGCAATTTAATGAGGCTATGTTGGCAAAACAATTTTGGCGTCTCATTCAATTTCCACAGTCTTTAATGGCTAGGGTGATGAAAAGTCGTTATTTCAGGAACAAACACCCTCTTATGGCAAAAAAACCATATAATCCGTCTTTTGCTTGGAGAAGTATTTATTCCATTAAGGGTTTGGTGGAACAAGGGGCTAGATGGGCGATAGGCTCTGGTCATTCCATTTCGGTTTGGCGAGATCCATGGATACCGGATATTCGCCCTATACCGGCGAATGGTCGAGGGAGGTTGTGGCTTCCGAGTTTAATGGTTAATCATTTAATAAACCCGGAGACTAAGGATTGGCATTTACCTACTTTGGAGGAGTTTTTTGACCCGGAGGATATTCAACGAATTCGGAGTATGCCGGTTAGTAAAACTACTCAACCGGACAGATTAATTTGGCATTATACTAAATCGGGGAAATATTCAGTTAAATCAGGTTACCGGGTGGCTAGGGAATTAATAAAAGATGTGGAATATGGGCCGACGTGTACGGCTTTACGGGCTCATTCGTGGAAGCTTGATGTACCCTCTAAGATCCAGCATTTTTTCTGGCAGATTGGCTCGGGTACTTTACCTGTGTTGGAGCGTCTCGCACATCGGGGTGTTCGTTGTGATACTGTGTGTAAGAGATGTGATTCGGCGGTTGAAACTATAAACCATGCGCTCTTTGAGTGTCCTAGGTCGCGATGTATTTGGGAGGTGTCGTCTATTCGGATGGAACAAGGAGGCTTTCCATACACATCGATTTATGCGAACTTAGACTTCATTTTTTGGCGGGTATCTTCGCAATCCGGGGTATCGGATATGGGCTTTCAACTACCTTGGATCATTTGGTCAATTTGGAAAGATAGGAATAAAAAGGTTTTCCAGGGGATTGAGGGAGAACCTCTAGGGATTTTGAATCAGGCGGCTACGGACAAATTATTGTGGGAGGAGGCCAAATCTTTCTCAGTGAATTATCTGGTTCCCCCGTCTCCCACGGAGGACAGGGGTTCCTTTCCCCGTTGTCAAGTTGATGGTTCTTGGAAAAATACAGACCCCAATCAGGGTTTGGGCTGGTGGTGTTGCAGTGGAGAGTTTACAACAATCCTGTTGGGCGCACGGAGTCATCGTCGGAGTCCTTCCCCTCTACATGCAGAATTACAAGCGTTGATCTGGGCTATGGAGTCTTTACTGGTGGCTGGAGTCGATTGCCAGATTTTTGAGACGGATAGTGTGGAGCTAACGGCGATGGTGCAGATGCCGGAAGACTGGCCGGCTTTCTCTAATCTACTGGAGGATTTCTCAATGCTTCGAAGTTCCTTTCCCTCCTTCACCCTCACCAGGATTCCTCGAGATGACAATGTCAGGGCCGATTGTCTCGCCCGTTATTCACGATCCCTACATTCAGATTCTACCTTTGTAAACTCGTATCCTCCTATTTGGGCAACCAATCATGGAGTTCTCTTTTAATTTTATAGTTTGGTTGAAAAAAAAAAAATAATAATTTTTATTTACTCACAATTAGAACATTAAAATTACTACTTTAAAATATTTCACAAAATAGTGTTGCAAATACAACAAACAAACAAATAAAAAGATAACATTCATTAGAGAAATTAAAATACTGTAATATTCTAAAAAATAGTATTTAAAAAGATATATGTAGATTTACCAAATAATTGTAATATTAAAAGTAAATAATATTTCAAATAAAATAATTTTGTAAAACAAATATAACAATAATTTTAATTATTATATTATATTTTTGGGAAACAATGTTGATCTGTGCTTTATCGCACCTGATATTTCCTACTTCACTATTATATTTTACCATTGACAAATTGTGTCTATTTTATGTCGTCAAACTCGAATCATAAATTTATCCTGCGATTTAAAGGACAAAGAATTAATCCCTTGAGTCGATGCTTCAGATCTTAGCAGTCAGTAATTTCAGTCAGAAAATGGAGTGATGCATTAATGTATTGATGTTGAAAGACATGAACGAAAAAGGTAATTGTTGATATGGAGAACAACGATTTAATTTGCTAGTTTGATTGAAAAGGATATAGGTTAGGCTTTCGGTGGAAATATGGATCGCTCCCTCCCGACTATCGGGAAGTATTTAAACTAACAAAAGATTACATCGACCTCCTTGATTTTCTCCAACGATCTCGCTCCCATCTGCTTTACGTATCCCTATCCTCGCACGAATTTGACCTGAACAGTAATAATTACTTATGATCATGAATACAATTGGCTCCGGACCGGGTTTAATACGGTTATTTAGACAGAACCATGATGGTTCATGGTTTGGTTTCTGAATTCTGATCTACAAAATATGAGCTTATCAAATTATTTGGTCATGACTCCTGACATCAAAGGTTCGGCCGAATCCTGATATATCATGGTTTTTGTGGTTTTTAACCATGATATAAGGAGTCTTTTAGAGTCTTTTGATGTGTTTTCTATGATGTTTTTGAGTCTTTACAGGTTTTCTAGGATTTTGGCATGAAAGGAGCAAAATGGAGCAATTTGGATGATTCTGGAGTATTTAACCAAAGGAAATCAACTTGGAGGCAGAACAGAGAGGTAGCATCGATCGACACCCAGATTGGGAGCATCGATCGACACCATGGTTCAGCCGATGAAGAATCACAAAATTGGAAGTTTTACAAATCTGCCCGAAAGTCTTCCAAAATTGCAACATGAGTCCCTGACGTGTTTTAGGACATATAAATAGTGTTTTTAGGTTTTCCAAACCCTTAAGTCTTTTTCTAGCAACTTTTATTTTCCCTGCAACCCTGAGAGATTTTGAGAGCTTTGGAGAGAGAGATCTGCTTTGAGAGAAGAATTTCTTGAACTCCCTTTACTCTTTTAATTTCAATTGCATATTATTCAGAATGATGATTTGTTCTTTATTTAACATGTCTGAGTAATTTGTTTGTTAGGTTTAGGGTTTTTTCATAGGGTTTTTATGATTTATTAGATCTGAGATTTTTAGGGTTCTTAATCTTTTATGATCTTCATCCTTGGTTGTTCTTCACAATAATTCTTGATTGATCACCTAGAATTGTTATCTTAGGGAAATAAATTGATATGAGAATATAATTGTTTTCCTGATTAAACCATTGATGAGCAGAATTGTTTTTTACAAAGAGATTTGAATTAATAATTCTGTGAACTTATCTAAACCTGTTTTTAAAGCTGATTTATTACTTAGAATTTTACAAAGAGATTTGGATTTTCTGGTTTTAAATTTAGATATTATTTGCAGTGAGAACTGATTTAATTTACCAAAAGTTTAGAGTTCTAGATCTGATCTTTATTGCTTGAACCTTAATTAATTTATCTGATTTAATATTTCATAATTTTCTGAGAAATTCCCTAGGCTTAACTCTTTTGATTTCTGAATTTACAACAATTTAAGTTAATTATTTGCATTGCTTTTATTTTAATTCAAATTAACTTGTTTAGCGTAATTTACAAAACTCTACAATCTATTGTGTTTCATCTTGAGTCTCTGTGGATTCGACCCCTAAGTACTGCAACTGATCTCTTGTTTGAGAGAGTAGCTCTAGGGATTAATTTGAGCTTATCAAATTTTGGCGCCGTTGCCGGGGACTCTCTGATTTACCATTAGATTTGAGTTTTTAATTTCATCTAAATTTTTCTTTTTATTTTCTACTTACACGTTTTTGTTTTTCTTCTCTTTGGTGTTTCAGGTGCATGCCTTCTAGACCTCACACAAGGAGCAACAAATCTTGTCCTACTGTGAATCTGTCAAACAAAGAGTTGGGAAAACTTGAGCGTGAGAACAGGAAAGTAGCCAAGTCTCTAAAGATGGTTAATACGATCATTCTGATGCGTGATGAGGCTGGTGTTTTGAGGGATCAAGAGGGCCACTTGCGCAATGAGCAAGGCCAAAAGATTGATGCTGAAGGCAATGTGATTGCCGAACCTGTTGTCATTGAGCAGGCTGTCGTGAATCAGCAAGCTAATGTCGTTGATGATCCAGACCTGGGTGTCGATCGACACCAACCAGGTGGCATCGATCGACGCCAACTTGCAGACGTGCGTGGAGCTGCCAACCACGTACAGAACCCAGTCCGACGACAGGAGAACAACCGGGATCTTATCAGGACCATTGCTGACTACAACCGGGCTGATCTGGTGTATGAGAACCGGTCTGCTATTGTTCCTCCCCCTTTTCAGAGGAATGATTTTGAGTTGAAACCTGCGTACTTTCAACTAGTTGGGCAGAGACCTTTCTCTGCTTTGCCCAATGAGAAGCCCTTGGATCACATTGAGCATTTTGAGGATCTGGTGACCAGTATCAAGGCTAATGGAGTGACTGAGGACTTCATATTCTGCAAGCTCTTTCCATACTCACTTGCAGGAGAGGCATCTCAGTGGTTGAAACAGCTGCCTGCTGGATCATTGACAAGCTGGAGAGATGTGAAGGTGGCTTTCCTCAACCATTTCTACGATGATGCAATGTCAGATGAGCTGCGAGTCAAACTATCCACTTTCAAGCAAAGACCAGATGAAGCTTTCAAGGCAGCTTGGGTGAGATTCAAAGCTTATCAGAGGGATTGTCCACACCATGGTTTCTCAAGAGTTCAATTGCTGAGTATCTTCTTTAGAGGGTGTGACTGGAAGTATCAGTTAGCTTTGGATGCTGCAAGTCATGGGAATTTCAAGACAAGAATGCCAGAAGATGCTGAATTGTTGATTGAGAACTTGGCTTCTAGCAATAGCACTAAGGGAGCAGATGCTGAAAGGAAGAGATTGCATGGAGAATTTGATTCAAACCAGTTAGCTTCTGTTAACGCTAAGCTGGATTCAGTGTATAATCTCCTGATGGGTAAGAAATCTGTTCATTTTGCTGCTGAGGTTAAGACATATGAGCCAGAACCTGATCAAGGACACCAAGAAGAAGATGTGAACTATGTGTATGGGAATCAGGGACAGCGGTTTGGAAATCAGCAAGGAAATAGGCCTTACAGTGGGAACTCTTCAGGCTACACTTCCAAGCCAGAGTATCAGCAGCAACAACAGAACAATGGCTATAGAAGGACCTATGGGAACTCATCTTACCAGTCTCCCCCTCCTAAGACTTCTTCTGAGAGTAGAATGGAAGCCATGCTTGAGCAGCTTTTGCAAGGACAAGAGAATTTGACAGTTACATTCAATGGAAAGATTGACAATGTCTACACTGAGCTGAATGGGAAGATAGAGGCATTGAATGTTCATGTTAAGAAGCTAGAGGTTCAAGTTGCACAGACTGCTGGGTCTGTAAAAAGGCAAGAGAATTATCTTCCAGCAAGAACTGAGTCAAACCCCAGACATGCTTGCAATGCCATATCAGTGCGAAATGAAGATGATGGTGAAATTGCTTCTGCTGAACTGGGTGAAAAATCGGCAAATCTCTCGGTTTTAGATGATGGCATCGATCGACACTCATCTCAGACAGAACCAGAAGCTGCAAAATCTCAGGTTCCAGCGGTTGAGAGGGTTTATAAACCAAAGGTTCCTTTTCCTAAGCCAAGAAAGTCCAAGCAGGAGCTTGAGGACGCTAGATGCAAGGCAATGATGGACAAGGTGATGATTGAGATGCCTTTGATTGATGCAGTGAAGCTTTCACCACCACTTAGGCGCTATGTCAAGAGAATGGTATCAAATGGTTTGAGCCCTGAAGAAGGAGCCTTGCTAACTAAGGATGTTAGTGCAATTCTGTTGAACCAGCCTGTTCAGAGGAAGAAGGAAAAGAAGCAGGAGGTGGTTGTATCTAAGGAAGTAAGTGCAATCATTGAATGTAAGACTGCTGAGAAGTTACCAGATCCTGGAAGCTTTGTACTTGATTGCTCTATCTTCACAGGAAGGTTTGCTCACTCACTTTGCGATCTTGGCTCTAGCATCAACTTGATGCCACATTCTGTTGCTGTGAGACTTGGGATGACGGAATTCAAGACAACTCAGATTTCCCTTATCCTAGCTGATCGCTCCCGAAGAATTCCTGAAGGTGTTGTAGAGGATATTCCAGTTAAGGTTGGCAACTTCTTGATTCCCACTGACTTTGTGGTGCTGAAGTATGATCAAGAGCCTAAAGATCCTCTCATCTTAGGAAGATCTTTCTTGGCTACAGCTGGTGCCATCATTGATGTGAAGAAGGGACACATAGCACTGAATGTGGATGGTTTGAGTATGAGTTTTGAGATGGATAAACTGAGGAGAGCTCCTACCATTGATGGACAGACGTTTTTTGTTGAGAAGATTGCTCAGATAAGCTGTAGAGAAGCAAATTCACGAGCATCAGAAGCAGTGTCGATCGACACCACCAAGAGGGTATCGATCGACACCCCTCCACGACTGCTACAAAGCTTGTCCAAAACTGATGCTCCAAGTCAGAAACCTGTTCCCAAACAGAAGAGTCATCAATCCACACTCCAAAGCCCTCAGGTAAGGCCAAGGTATGCATCTTCTTCTCCTAAACCTCCTTTAATCATCAATAGGACCTTCAAAGCTACAAAAACTGTTTTGCAGTTAACCAAGCCACGAGATTATCGTAGAGCGCTTGTTTTTTCTGTTGATGATTTTGCAGGACAGAAAAGATACCCTCCAATACCTAAATCCCGCCCTGGTCCTGTTCCTAACATCCTTGGCAGACCTCATGCACCTAAAGCTTATACACCACCATGGATGAAGAGGATTTCAATGCCATGTTCTGATCCTCCGGAAGCCTGAGCTCCAGCACAGTCAAGCTAATGACTGAAAACAAGCGCTTAGTGGGAGGCAACCCACTGGTAGGTTTTTCTTTTTCTTTTTCTTTTGATTTTGATTTTTATTTATTTAATTTTTATTTTTGCTTTCCTCTTACTTGATAACACTGGGGACAGTGTTGTTTAAGTCTGGGGGAGGTTAGTACTAACTATGTTTTCTGTTTTTGAGTTTCAGTTGTGTCAGTCAAAACCATAAAGTTTGAGTCAAATTTTTCAAAATTTTTCTTTTTGTCTTTGGGAATGATGATCTTGACTAATGATTTCTCTTATTTGGCTAACTATCTAATGATTACTTGTTTATGCTTGATCTCAGAACTGAAGCTTAGAAAGACTATGAGCCTTATCAACAATCCTGAAAGCCCTTATTCAATGGATATCTGATTGATCTAACGTTGTCTCAACTTTATCAGGATTTTAACCGGACTTAATCTCTTACTTTGGGGTTGGAAATCAGTGGACTAGACTTCTTCTTCAGGCCATACAAGACAGTGCAATTTTTCAAAGTATGTCTCCCCTCTCTCTTCCCTTCAGTACTTAAAAAAAAAAAAAGAGAATAAAAGATGAGATGATTTTGATCAGTTTAGAGAGGTAGGTAAATTACCAGTGACCTCATTATTCTACTCTTGAGTCAAATGATCACACAAAGCTTGGAAGTGAGGGGTAGGTAAATTACCGATGACCCCGGTATTCGCTTACACCTTTGATTATCAGAAAAAAAAAAAAAAAAAAAAAAAAAAAAAAAAAATAGGAAGTGAGAAAAGGGAGAGGAAAGGAGATGTAAGAAGAATGTCTTAGCCTGAAAAGAGTCCATATGCCACTGATCAATACACCCAAGGTAAGAATTCACCTTATTTGTGCTTTAATATTGACTAATGAGATGACAATGGAGATTTCAGAGATTCCAGAGGATTGTGGGATTTGAGTAAGGAATGTTGATGCTTATCATGGTTGAGTATAAGAAGTAAGTTCTTGAGTCAGGTAAATGAAGAGTGCAAATAAGAATCATTATGCAATTGAGTGAGTTCCCTGTTTTCAAACCTCTTTCACTGGTCTAAGTTTATGTTTTGCTTGAGGGCAAGCAAAGGCTAAGTCTGGGGGAGTTGATATATCATGGTTTTTGTGGTTTTTAACCATGATATAAGGAGTCTTTTAGAGTCTTTTGATGTGTTTTCTATGATGTTTTTGAGTCTTTACAGGTTTTCTAGGATTTTGGCATGAAAGGAGCAAAATGGAGCAATTTGGATGATTCTGGAGTATTTAACCAAAGGAAATCAACTTGGAGGCAGAACAGAGAGGTAGCATCGATCGACACCCAGATTGGGAGCATCGATCGACACCATGGTTCAGCCGATGAAGAATCACAAAATTGGAAGTTTTACAAATCTGCCCGAAAGTCTTCCAAAATTGCAACATGAGTCCCTGACGTGTTTTAGGACATATAAATAGTGTTTTTAGGTTTTCCAAACCCTTAAGTCTTTTCTAGCAACTTTTATTTTCCCTGCAACCCTGAGAGATTTTGAGAGCTTTGGAGAGAGAGATCTGCTTTGAGAGAAGAATTTCTTGAACTCCCTTTACTCTTTTAATTTCAATTGCATATTATTCAGAATGATGATTTGTTCTTTATTTAACATGTCTGAGTAATTTGTTTGTTAGGTTTAGGGTTTTTCATAGGGTTTTTATGATTTATTAGATCTGAGATTTTTAGGGTTCTTAATCTTTTATGATCTTCATCCTTGGTTGTTCTTCACAATAATTCTTGATTGATCACCTAGAATTGTTATCTTAGGGAAATAAATTGATATGAGAATATAATTGTTTTCCTGATTAAACCATTGATGAGCAGAATTGTTTTTTACAAAGAGATTTGAATTAATAATTCTGTGAACTTATCTAAACCTGTTTTTAAAGCTGATTTATTACTTAGAATTTTACAAAGAGATTTGGATTTTCTGGTTTTAAATTTAGATATTATTTGCAGTGAGAACTGATTTAATTTACCAAAAGTTTAGAGTTCTAGATCTGATCTTTATTGCTTGAACCTTAATTAATTTATCTGATTTAATATTTCATAATTTTCTGAGAAATTCCCTAGGCTTAACTCTTTTGATTTCTGAATTTACAACAATTTAATTTAATTATTTGCATTGCTTTTATTTTAATTCAAATTAACTTGTTTAGCGTAATTTACAAAACTCTACAATCTATTGTGTTTTATCTTGAGTCTCTGTGGATTCGACCCCTAAGTACTGCAACTGATCTCTTGTTTGAGAGAGTAGCTCTAGGATTAATTTGAGCTTATCAAATCCCATCAAATAAATAAGAAAAGAACAGAGATGAGTTTGTTGTTACACCTCTAGTATTATCATCTTTGTCCATCTTCTTTTTTTGTTGCTTAGTTTGATCTCCCAGAGAGCCTATAACCAAAGACTCACCGAGACATATACAAAACTCATATAACCTTTAGTGTTGTGCGAACCTATTTGATTCGCTGAGGGTTCTGGCTGGTTTGAAGTTGCAATTGTAGTGATAAATCTTGACAGCCAGAGCCTCAACAACTGCATGGTCTTAAAACTTTACATTACATGTTGATGATGCTATGCAATTGTATAGAGAGCGACGGTCTAATGGTGATTATTACATCCCACCTCGCTTTAAATTACTATTAGAACCACTCATTGATTTTTAATAACAGGTCAGCACAATAAGTTTCTTTTTCTTCCAAAATTTACATCATAATAATAAAAATAAATATTTTTTGTTACGTTTTTACCTTAAAAACCTGCTAGAGTTTCTAACTTTCAGTTTATAATCTCATCAGCAAAAACTCAAGTGAAGATCCTCTCTTCTCTCTTCAACACACCAATCACTCTCACCAAAATGAATAATAAACCATAAAAAATCTCTCTATTTCCGATGGGAAAATTCATCACAACCACACTATCTCCACCGCTCTATGCACGATCAAAGCTCCTCTGTTTTTCTCTTGTTTACTTATTCACTACTCTTTTTCTTTTCCTCTACGTATCTCTCTCAAGAAACCAATGCGTCTTTCGATATTCCCCGTTCGATCCGATTCAACCAAAACTTTTCTCTTATCCTTCTTCTTATGGTGAACACAAATACGCTCTTCCAACTCACCGATCTTCTTGTTCTTCTCCTCTTTTCTTCTCAGGTAAATTAACAATTTCTTCATTTCGATCTTTATTATATTCTTTAACTTTTTATTATTTGTGTAATGATCTTGATTTTTTTTATGTTAATCAGATTACTGGACAGTGTTGAAGGAGATAGAGAGTATCTTGAGCGATTCATCATCATCATCACAAGAAAGTTTGAGATACATTAATGGGAAAAGTGAGAGTTTCGGTGGAAATTTTAGTACTCGGGAAAGATTTTCTTATTACAATCATTCCAACATTGACGTCGAAGTTCCATGCGGCTTCTTCAAAGATTTTCCGGTCAGCAACTCCGGTGAGATTGTCATCATTCAAGTTTTTTAAAAGAAAATGCTAACCAGTACCGGTTTATGCTCATTTATCCTTAGTAAAAAGTCAAAACCCAATACACCGAGTAAACCGGAGAAAATCAGGATCATAACGGCATAATTATGTAGTTTGATATATAATTTTGGGTTCAAATTAGAAAAAATCTTTTCAAGTATTTTTCAAAATATTAAAAATCATAGACCTAACGCTTGTCTTGTTTCAAGAATATATTTCACTGATATCACTTGTTTACTAAATTAGTAATGAATTTTTTACTATTTCTCTAATGACATACAAAACTTTGATTTAATTTGTTTTTCTCTATTGTTTTGGTAGATAGAGTTGAGATGGAGAAATGTGGACTAGTAGTTGCATCAGCAATTTTTAACGATCATGACAAAATTAGACAACCAGTGGGACTTGGAGTTAAAACTTTAGAAACCGTTTGCTTCTACATGTTCATTGACGATAAAACCTTAAACTCCCTCTTCCACCACAACGTCATCCCGAGAAATAGTCCAAGAGATTATAGAGTCGGCGCATGGAGAATCATCAAAATATCTAAATCCGAGAGTCTATACCTTAACCCGGCAATGAACGGTGTTATACCAAAGTATTTAATACATAGATTGTTTCCAAACTCAAAGTTCAGTATATGGGTCGATGCGAAAATTCAGCTCATGATCGATCCGCTACTTCTAATTCATTCAATGCTAGTAGTGCCTGAAGCCGATATGGCAATATCGAAACATCCGTTTTTTATAAATACAATGGAGGAAGCGATGGCTACCGCTAGGTGGAAGAAATGGGGCGATGTCGATGGACTTAGGATGCAAATGGAGACTTATTGTGAACATGGTTTGAAGCCTTGGAGCTCTCATAAGTTGCCGTATCCCACAGGTAATAATAAAATCTTCCCCAAATCATAACTAATTAAAAGCTTTTATTTATCTATGGAATTAATTAATGATATATTAGTTTTCTTTACCCGTATATAGGTAGTTAGGCAAGGTTCTACGACGAAAAAAGTATTAATTGTTAGTTGTGCGTTTATCTACATATGCATAATCCCCTATATAATAAAATGGAAGTATACAACTTCTTTTTGTAGACTATATAATTTTTATAAGTTGGTTACAAAATAGGTTATACATTAAATATAGGTTGATTACAAAAAAAATTATATATTAATTGGTCAATATGTATAATCCACTTAAGAATATCCCACAAAATCCTCTTAAAGGGAATATTCCAATGATTTATACAATTTTTATAATAAAATCTTTAGTATTACATGTATTGTTATAAAATATATACTGTTAAACATAAAATTATACTGTTAGGCGTAAAAAAAAAAAAAATCTTGGCAATTTATCATACTTAATCGTGATTTCCAAGATCTTATTGTGCAGCTGAAAATAAAATATTACCTAAGCACGGGTGATATTAAAACAATCTCATTGTTTGTTCAAAAACTAAAATAAAAACAACCAACAAACATAACAATTTCTCATACATAAAATTACAAAATTAACAATCCAAAACTTACAAAATACATGTGTTTTTTACAAGCATCAAATTTAGCATATGATTTATTGCATAATATTTTATCCAAAAATGATTTTAAAAACAATCATATAAATTATATTTTATTCTAAAATTATAATATACATAAAAAATTTCAACCCGTGCTCTAGAACGGGTCTAATCTAGTTAGATAGTATAGACTCAATCATGTTATAAGTTTATTCTGCAAGCTAATGATGATCATTTGTTTGCAAACTAATATTAGTATGATCCTAGACTTTATATTTGCTTTTGTTTGAGTTTGCATTCATGAATTGTATTTATCACTTTAGATTTTAAGTTAAACACCATTATAATGGTTAGAAAATAAAAAATGGTGTTGCGATAATATGTCTTTTAAATTTTAATATATGTAACTTTATGGTGTAATGTTGATTTTCTGTATATTTAATAAAAAAATTAGTTCGAGCATCCGTACAGTGTTAAAATAATACTAACGTAAATATCTTTAGAAAAACATATACTTTTTTTTTTTTACATCAAAACATATACCTTTCTTTGTCTAGAATGTTGGTATACTCTTATGTTACTTTGCAATAAAGACTAAGGAGTCATGTCTTATGCATGAAGATTTGCTTTAGTTGGTTAGGTTATGTTCTTTTTACCCGTGGCTTTTGAAAATTGGATTCACGGGTAATCATGAAAACCATACTTTCTATAATTATATTCAATCCCAATCCGTAGAGAAATAACGAAGTATTAATGTAATATAATTTCCAATTGCATAATAACATTGTGACTACAATTTACAACAACATAATTTTTTTGGATAATATGTTAATGAAACTAGTGTTGTTGCTTGTTTCTAGCTGTAGATTTGTTTGTTTGTTGGACATATTCGTGTAAGAGATAAAATAAAATCATAGTTGCAATCAAAGAATCACGACGTGGTCCCATAAAACACATCAATTGCAATACGAGATAGCGAAAGAAATATTTTTAAGATCAAATTTGGGTCCCAAAAGCAAGTTGTTCGATGGTTTTGGACGGTCCAAGAAAGAGACGATTGTTACGTCAATTTTATTTCAATTTTGTTATATAGCGTGATACGATCTTTAGAAGTTTTATTCATTAGATCTTAACGTTATTAAGAAATCTGATTTGTCATGTTAAATGTTATTTGAAATAGATGTACCAGATAGTGCGTTGATACTGAGAAGACACGGAATAAGAAGCAACCTATTCTCGTGCTTCATGTTCAACGAGTTAGAAGCGTTTAACCCACGAGACCAATTAGCGTTTGCATTTGTGAGGGATCACGTAAACCCTAAGGTGAAAATGAACATGTTTGAGGTGGAAGTGTTTGAGCAAGTAGTTGTTGAATACAGACACAATCTCATGAAGATCGAGACATCTACGTACGAGGAACAAGAAGAAGAACATAAACAATTATCTTTGAGGAAAACACAGAAGAGACGAAGATGGTTAGATCATGACTCTTGGTCTCTTAATAGTAGTAGCTGTAAGAGTTATCTCATGGATATGTGGGGGTGAATCTAACCATTGAATCCGATTTATATATTAACTGGTCAGTATAATATCATTTACAGGTTTACCAAATTGTACCTTTTTTTTATCAAAGCAAAATTGTACTTATGTACATAATTATGTGTTATTTATCACATTGATGAGCACAATTGGAAAATATTTTTGAAATCACGATAACATCTGAACTTTTAGAATGTGGAATAGAAAATTCACTCGGCATCTACGTTGTGAGTTGTGACATTCTAACACAAGTAGACTAACCCGCTCAGACTTTTTGGCGAGATCACAATCATAGATGGCCCGGTGAAGCAAAAATGAAGTTTCTTGATCGTTTGGTGGGTAATAGACTTTTTTTTTGGTATCAGGTTGGTAATATTTCTCACTCAAGAATCCAGTACACTCTAAATTTGAAGATGGGCTACGCATATGGCTCGATTTGAGAGTAGGATTGCATCTTCCAATTCTGTATTCTCCTTTCGTATAGTGCATTTAATAAGTTTTTTAGAAGAGGATGCATGTATGTATTGTAAACAATTTTTGGGTAAAATAAAGTTTATATTCATTCAAAAACAAAAAATAACTGATAGTTCCATCCAAAACTGTTTATACAAAAAACGTGTTTGAAATAAAAAGATGAAAAAACTCAAATTTTTGTGTAAATAATAATAAATAAACTAGATAGTTACCCGTCTAGTAAAGCAAAGGAAAATCAGCAAAATGTTTACCTAAATTTTATTATAATTTTTTTTTTCCAGCAAAGTACATAATTAGCTAAAACGAGCCAATTAGTTGGAAAAGTGTTTACATAGGTAATTGGAAGCAACTCCACTCTAACTCTTCGTGCCAGCTTGTCCGTTCTACCGTTTTGTGATGAATGAGAGAAATTCATCCTTATCTTCTTCAATAGCGTCCAGATATGTCTTGAATGCAGGCCACTTGGAAGGTGAATACACCATCTTCACCAAATTTTATTGTAATTTGTTACCTACAAAATGATAGTAGAATACTTATTTGATTTACTCTATACATTTTATAATATTTTACATTTAATTTATTTAGTTTCATATTCTGATTTCAACCATTATTCAGTAAATGATAGAATCTTTAAATCCGTGAATTATATAAATTTTGTAAAATCCTGAAAATAAATAAAAACTCAAATTGAAGCGGTTATGATTAGAAATCTCAATTTAACTTTTTGATTTATTTATTTTGGTTGTATATACTATATTGGATAAAATATAACATTTGTGATTGCTTATATTTTAATAAGATGTCATTGTGTTGATGTGCAGTGCAAAAAAAGATTTGATATATTAGAAATAATATTTATCTTTTTAAAATATAAGCAATTTTGTATCTTAGTTTTAAAGTACATATGTAATTATTAAACAATTTAGAGATGCAAATATTTAATGTTAGTTTTATAAATAAAATTAAATTTTATAATTGTTCTAGTTTGTTATTGTTTCCCAAGAATTCTAAAATAATAAATTAAATCTGTTAAATAATTTTATTAAATAATTTTATTAAATAATTTCAAAAATATTGTTTTATAATTTTATAAACCAATATAAGTTTTTCTTTGTTAATTATTAAATTAAGACAATTTTTATAATATGCCACATGATAGTAGAATTAAACTTAGATAAGTATATAGAGATTAAGTTTAGACGTGCGGCGTATAAGGTAATAGAGAATGGTATATATTACCATTGACAATATACAACATATAAACAAGTTTTCTCACTTAGTCACAAAGTGTACGTAAGACATTATTACAAAATACATACTTGACATAATTTGGTAATATTACTTGATCGATCCTCTACATCCCTCTCAAGATGGTGGGATTCTGGACACGCCAATTTTGGAGGACATCAAGTTGAATGGAGCACGAGCGACAGGCTTTGTAAAAGCATCGGCTAACTGATTCTTCGTGGAGATGTGTGCTACACGGAAGAGTGTCGGTGGTGATCTGATTGCATATGAAGTGATAGTCTAGAGCCAAGTGTTTCATTCGTGAGTGGAACACAAGATTTGAACAGAGATATGTAGCACCGACGTTGGCGAAGTAAATGACTGGTGGAGACGTAATGTCGTACCCAAGCTCCATAAGTAAGGAACATATCCAATGGACCTCATCGGATGTGTTCGCCATAGAACAATATTCTGCTCCGATTGATGAGCGGACAACACCTTTTTGCTTTTTGGATGACCAGGAGACCGGATTTTGACCAACAAGAATCTTGTAGACATCACGATCACCAGCTCAATCGGCATCGGAGAATGCATGAACTGAGGATATGCTGAAGCGATGAAAGAAGATACCGTGATCTGTTGCCCCTGCTAAATAGCGTAGCAACCGTTTGACGGTTTACCAGTGATAAGATGTGGGTTTGTGCATAAAGTGGGACAGGCGGTTAACAACATATGAGATGTCTGGCCGTGTGAAGGACATGAAATTGAAGACTGCCTCCACTGATTGAAATCTAAAAGAGGGCCACTCTGATGGCCGATTGATAATGTTAAACAAAAAGTTTTCCTGAAAAGCAAAAATCACTTTCTCAATCTCGTGGTTTCTCATACTCTCAATGGCCCAAGTACACATGTTAAATGAGCTTCTTGATGATCCACGACATTTGAGAATGCTCTTCTACTGTGAAGTAGAACGGTTCCAGTGTGATCCCTTAAAATCCAAGCTCTACCAACAATACTATTTCTTTTAAACCACGAGTTGTCTATGTTGCATTTAAACCAATCCATAAGAGGGGGTAACCAAGCATTACTTACTTGAGTGATACCCCCTGACTTGTTATCCCCCCGTTGACAACAGGGCAGTCATCCAGCGACCCATCGAGATTATCGACTCTTTGAGCTTCTACCCACTCAAACTAGTGGTCTTTGGCTTTCTGAGCCGTGTCCAGGGGAGAGAGACATACCCCTTCAAAGGCGACAAGATTCTTGTTTTTCTACAATTTCTACAAGAGACCCACGGGAATGATTTCTTTATTTATTTCAGCCACCCTTTATTACCCTGATTTACTAACAGATAATGTATGTTCGAGAAAACCGATCCATGGTGAAAGCCAAATTCCGGGGAGAGAACTTCTGCTAAAGCCCATGTTTGTCTAACCACAAGCAAAGATTAACATGATTGATAGACTCCCCTTCATTCCCATAGATCTGGTGGAATATCTTAAAATACATATACCATCACTAATTCTTTTCAGTACTACCACAGAGTTTTGTAAGAAAATTAATAATTATTACAAACAAAAGAAAAAGATGGTGATTCCTAAATTGCTAAACTTTTTAAGTATTTCTTTCAAACCGGTTGATTTTATAAACTTTTATAAATGAATAATGTCAGAACTATATAATATTAAATTAGAAATGAATCATGTTATTTATTACTCTTTAATTATAAGTTTCGACCATTTAGAAGTTTCGATCTGCAAATTCTGCAGTTTCTGGTCTTTAATTGATTAATTAACAGTTTTATTTGTCTCTATTATTTGTTAAAAACTCTAATTGAGAATATTAAAGAAATAATACAGATGTGTTGGAAAGAAAACAATACATGATGATTAAGCTAAGCAAAGGCATGATAATGAGCGTTGACAAAATCACTTCTGGTTTTCTTCTTCAAAAGCAGTGACGGGGAACGTACGTGACAGTCCCGTGGGATTAGCAAAAGTGATTTTAGACGGATCTTGATCATTAACAAAGATCTCAGAGATGGTAACCCAAATCAAAAGCTCTTTGCTCTTGATTCCCGTAAGCTGACGCATCCGACGGTTCTCGACGAACGCAGTGACTTCCGAGTCGTAGGACACGTTTCTCCCGATGGCTTTGAACCGGTGCTGGACCTTGTTCTTGATCTTGATCCAAACATAACCGGTTGATTTGTTGTGACCGATCTCTGTCATGTCGTCTAGTGGGAGAAGTCCCTTGGGTAGATTCATGGTCGATAAGATCTCGTTGGCTTTTTGTTTGCAGATTGATCCGCCATTGCAGATCTCTGCTCCTTCTCTTTGATCTGTTTTGGTCTCTTGAGACGACATTTTTGATGAGATTTCGATGAGTTTTGTAGGGCTTTTGATGGCATTTTATAGAGTTGGGAATTTTAGAGACGAAATGACGAATTGGGTCTGTCTTAGAGAAAAGGTAACGCGTGAAGATGAGGATAAAATTGGAATTTGGAAAAAATTGAGTGGGTTAAGGAAACTAGATGCGCGTATTGCGTAGGTGGGACGCATGCACTTCATGTTCGTGGGAATAAACTCATTTATTAGAAAAAAACTATTGATGCTAGAACATTTTGTGTATTCATTTATTGTGGTGTCTTCAGAATTTTTTTTGTTTAGGAAACATATTGTGGAGTTTGTATTGCATCATTAGACTGAAATTTAACAGAAAAATTCCATTTGGATTTGAGTATGGGAAATTCAGTTACCTAATCGTTAGACTGAAATTTAACAGAAAAATTCCACTTAGATTTGAGTATGGGAAATTCAGTTACCTAAGTTTGTTTTTGGCATACCAAGTGTTCAATTTAATGTCTGAGAAAGAGATCATACTCAATTCGTACATTTCATTCTAATCCGATGATTTTAATTTGTACAATTCGTACAAAGATCCGATGAATCATCGGGTTGAGATTCAATTATTGATTACATTGATGCATCTGTAATTGACAATTGATTTGAGGGTGATGATAAATTTTTCAATGACTTAGTGATGTGTGAACTTAGTGACAGAAGCTTTCACTAAGTTTATGTCTTAGTCTTACAAATACAATCATTGATCCTCTTGAGTCTTGTCGACTGATTTAGGAACTAGGAAGTTTGTTCTTGTTTAGTTCAAAGCTTGTCTCTCTGTTTGTTACTTTGTTACAGTCATTGATCCTCTTGTCTGTTTGTTTGTTCTTGTTCAATTGTTCCATTGATTTTATTTTCTTCATCGTTTGATTCTACTTCTTGTACGGATTGTGTAGTTTCTAAGTCCATTTTATGGGTCAGTAAGTCTAGATCGAGCTCTTTCTGATTGGTTTCATTGAGGAATGTGTTTCTTAGTTTTTGCTCTTGCTATTTCCATCAGCTAAATCTATTTGGACACTGATTTATGATTGATTTCCGTCTATTTTTGTATATAACCTGACTTACATAGGAATTTTCGTTTGCATTAGTTTCAAATTCAATGAACTGTGATATCTTGTGCTTTCATGAGGTTTTTGTTGTTCCTTTACATTTTACAATAGTCTATCATCTTCTCTGTTGATATATAGATCTTGTTAGAAATTCAATTTGGCAAATTTAGAAAATCTTGTAAATGTGTTGTAATGAGTCATTGAGTTAGTGTTCTTGGTTTGTATTTCATTATGTGAACACATCTCTTTTTATTGATGCATTGATTTTGTCAACATGAATTTGTAGGCAAGATGGAGGACCAGAGAAAACCCATTACAAATAATATGCATCTGGCGAAGAAGTTCCCCATGTGGAAAGTTGATCCACAAGTAGAAACACTTGTTGAAGCTTTAAACATTTTCTGCGGTTTCACGAAGGAAAGTCTTTCACCCTAAATTTGTCACTCCTCACTGCCTTGGCATACTTCTACGATAGAAAGGAGAGTGTATTTTCCTTCGGGGATAATAAGTCATTTTTTGTTGACTTTAGTCTCAAAGATAGTTTACACATAACTGGCCTTTCGATTGACAGGGACCCGGTATTTCTCTGTAATTACTATTACTATTTTCTTCATTACTATTTTTCTCACTATTGATTATTGTATTCTCAATTGGGATGCAGGTGACTGGAGTTGAGAATGTCTCTGCTCTTGTAATTGCACAAAAATTAAATATACTTGAAACAGAGGTGGACGCCTTATATTTCAAGAGAAAAGACGCACATAAAAATGTCCGCCTGGATCTCAATATGCTGCGAACAAGATTTGAAAAAGTTCCCGAGGGGTGTCGTGACTGTGATGCTTATCTAAAGGCTTACCTGCTGTATTTGTTAGGCACTATAATAATGCCTAACAATACCGAAGGGGTTTCTCCTATCTATTTACCTCTCCTGGGTAGAAACACAGTTAACAAGTACGCTTGAGACGCCGCGATGGTGGGATTCCTAAAAGATTCATTGAATGACACCAAGGCTCTTCTTGATCAGAGGAAAACCGGAAGCATATCTAGGTTTGTTTATGCTATCATGGTAAGGTCTTTATTTAATGAAGTGAAAATTAATTACTTTAATTCATAATACATACTCACAATTCTTGTTCTATGTTACTTTATTGTAGGTGTTTGCTTTAGAAAGGTTTGCATTTGTCCGTGAGGAACTCTCTCTAACTCCTCCAGCCAAAACAATTCCTCTATGTTAGCCTGGATGGATGTTTTGTCCAAAGCCCTAGTGAAGGCAACCAGGATAGAAACATTCTTGAGATTTGCTTCAGAATATGAAGAGACATGAGGTAATACTTTATTTTAGGATATAAACTGCAAATATATTGTGATGTATTCTTCTTGTAAGTTAAATGCTTGATTATATTTATGCAGGTTGTTTGGCAGCCCTATCATGATTTTGGTGAATTATCCGATGAGTTCAAAGATCAGTTGTCGGTGATCTATCTGCGGGTTCCGTGTATTTGTTTCAATGCGGTCACCTACAACCGTCCGGACAAATGCTTTATGCAACTCGACTGAAGAAATCAGAGTTGCAACGTCTATCGAGAAGCAGGAGTAAACATACGAAAGTTAAGTTTAGCCAACATAAAGGACAAGATTGGCGAGCTGTGCGTCCGTTTTACAGAAAAGTGAATGAAGAGTGGGATAACCGCCATAACTATTTTGTGAGGAAATCTGAAGCTCCACAGCAGGTAATTTCAAGTTTGTATTAATTTGACACTTTGTGATGCCATAGTATCTCCCACGTACCAAGAGAGGTAGGCATTGGTGATGCCATAGTATCTGATCAGTTGTTTATTGCGTTAAATTTATTTATTTTAATATAAAGAAGTTTAAAGTTGTATGTTCATTCATTTAGATAGAAGGGTATAGACTCTTTAGCGGAAAATTAATTTATAACGTTTGCATCTTTTTGCTGAAAATAACTATTAGGGAAGAGGAGATGAGTCTCAACCAGTTCCAATTCCCTCATTTCTGAAAATAACTATTAGGGGATTTGGTTCTACAATTGAATTATTTCCAGTTTGTTTTGTACATCATTCTTTTGAATAACTGGCAGGGAAGACAACCTTCATCTCATGCAAGCCCAAGTCATCATATCAATGACAGTAATGAGGTGATGTTATACTGTTTAACACAAACGAAAGTAGAGCGCCATAGTTTAAAAATATACTGTTTGTACATCATTCTTTTTTTTTTTTAACACAAGTGCCTCTTGAAACACATGTGTGTTATATAATGTGTTTCTTTTACTAACAGAAGTGCCTCATGGAACCCGCTTGGTCTATATATTTAGATTATGTGGCTAAAACTTTGTTGATGTTGAGTTACAGCCTCATGTTGAGCCGAACCTATATGTGGAGCAGCCACAGCCACAGCCTAATGATGTTGAGCAGCCACCCCAAACTTCCCCTTCTCATGAAGTAGTTGAAGAAGATCAAACTTCCCCTTTTCATGAAGAATATTATCAAACTTTCCTTTTTCATGAAGTAGTTGAAGAAGAGCGATAGTCTCGTCAAGAAGACGAGGAGGACGAAGAGGACGAAGAGAGGAGGAGGAGGACAAAGAGGAGGAGGAGCCACAACCTGATGATGTTGAGTCACAGTCTCGTCAAGAGCGATAGTCTTGTGAAGACGAGAAGGACGAAGAGGACGAAGAGGATGTTGTGGACGAAGAGGCGTTAGTAGAGAAGCCAGCATGTAATAGGCATAGTACTCGGGGAAAAAACCCAATAAACTATTTTTTCCCGAGTGGAAAGCGTCCAGCTCCACAGAAAGGCCGAGGAAGACCACCAAAGAGAGGCCGGGGGAGACCACGAAAAAAGAAGGAGGAGACCACCCAGGAAAATCAGAAAAAGAGAGGCCGGGGGAGACCACGAGAGAATACCCAGGGAAAGGAGGCTTAAAACATCTCTTCTCTTCATGTTTAATGGATCATATGTAAGTGAAGAATTTTGGATGTTAGTGCTACTTAGACACTATTTAGACATGTTTTTTGGTGAATACACTTAGTTTAGGATTTGAGGATTTTAGAATCTTTGTTTTGTCTGATTGTTTAATCTGGATTTTAGTAACACTTATATTTGTTTCCATTGTTGAATCGTTTCATTGTTTTGTCTGTGTAGTATTTGTTTACATTTTTCAATTGTTAACACATGTTTAGATAGTTTATTTTTGTTTCCATATGCCCTTGAATTGTTAAGTCATGCCCTATGGAAACAAAAATAAACTATCTAAACATGTGTTAACAATTGAAAAATGCAAACAAATACTACACAGACAAAACAATGAAACGATTCAACAATGGAAACAAATATAAGTGTTACTAAAATCCAGATTAAACAATCAGACAAAACAAAGATTCTAAAATCCTCAAATCCTAAACTAAGTGTATTCACCAAAAAACATGTCTAAATAGTGTCTAAGTAGCACTAACATCCAAAATTCTTCACTTACATATGATCCATTAAACATGAAGAGAAGAGATGTTTTAAGCCTCCTTTCCCTGGGTATTCTCTTGTGGTCTCCCCGGCTTCTCTTTTCTGATTTTCCTGGGTGGTCTCCTCCTTCTTCTTTTGTGGTCTCCCCCGGCCTCTCTTTGGTGGTCTTCCTCGGCCTTTCTGTGGAGCTGGACGCTTTCGACTCGGGCAAAAATAGTTTATTAGGTTTTTTTCCCGAGTACTACGCCTATTATCTGCTGGCTTCTCTACTAATGCCTCTTCGTCCTCAACATCCTCTTCGTCCTCAACATCCTCTTCGTCCTCCTCCTCCTCTTCGTCCTCCTCGTCTTCACAAGACTGTCGTTCTTGACGAGACTGTGACTCAACATCATCAGGCTGTGGCACCTCCTCCTCTTCGTCCTCCTCCTCCTCTTCGTCCTCTTCGTCCTCCTCGTCTTCTTGACGAGACTGTTGCTCTTCTTCAACTACTTCATGAAAAGGGGAAGTTTGATAATATTCTTCATGAAAAGGGGAAGTTTGATATTCTTCAACTACTTCATGAGAAGGGGAAGTTTGGGGTGGCTGCTCAACATCATTACGCTGTGGTTGTGGCTGCTCCACATATAGGTTCGGCTCAACATGAGGCTGTGACTCAACATCAACAAAGTTTTAGCCACAGAATCTAAATAAATAGACCAACCGGGTTCCATGAGGCACTCCTGTTAGTAAAAGAAACACATTATATAACACACATGTGTTTCATGAGGCACTTGTGTTAAAAAAAAAAAGAATGATATACAAACAGTATATCTTTAAACTATGGCACTCTACTTTCGTTTGTGTTAAACAGTATAACATCACCTCATTACTGTCATTGATATAATGACTTGGGCTTGCATGAGATGGAGGTTGTCTTCCCTGCCAGTTATTCAAAAGAATGATGTACAAAACAAACTGGAAATAAATCAATTGTTGAACCAAATTCCCTAATAGTTATATCAGCAATTAGGGAATTGGAACTGGTTGAGACTCATCTCCTCTTCCCTAATAGTTATTTTGAGCAAAAAGATGCAAACGTTATGAATTAATTTTCCGCTAAAGAGTCTATACCATTCTATCTAAATGAATGAACATATAACATTAAACTTCTTTATATTAAAAAAAAAAATTTAACACAATAAACAACTGATTAGATACTATGGCATCACATGCCTACCTCTCTTGGTATGTGGGACATACTATGGCATCACAAAGGGTCAAATTAAAACAAACTTGTTATGGCGGTTACTGGAAAAAAAACTTGAAATTACCTGCTGTGGAGCTTCAGATTTCCTCACAGAATAGTTATAGCGGTTATCCCACTCTTCATTCACTTTTCTGTAAAACGGGCGCACAGCTTGCCAATCTTGTCCTTTATGTTGGCTAAACTTAACTTTCGTATGTTTACTCCTGCTTCTCGATAGACGTTGCAACTCTGATTTCGTCAGTCCGAGTTGCCTAAAGCATTTGTCCGGACAGTTGTAGGCGACCGCATTGAAACAAATACACGGAACCCGCAGATAGATCATCGACAACTGATCTTTGAACTCATCGGATAATTCACCAAAATCGCTGCCAAACAATCTGCATAAATATAATCAAGCATTTAACTTACAAGAAGAATACATCACAATATATTTGCAGTTTATATCCTAAAATAAAGTATTACCTCATGTCTCTTCATATTTTGAAGCAAATCTCGGAATGTTTCTATCCTGGTTGCCTTCACTGGGGATTTGGACAAAACATCCATCCATGCTAACATAAGAGCAATTTTTTTGGCTGGAGGAGTTAGAGAGAGTTCCTCACGGACGCATGCAAACCTTTCTAAAGCAAACACCTACAATAAAGTAACATAGAACAAGAATTGTGATTATGTATTATGAATTAAAGTAATTAATTTTCACTTCATTAAATAAAGACCTTACCATGATAGCATAAACAAACCCAAATATGCTTCCGGTTTTCCTCTGATCAAGAAGAGCCTTGGTGTCATTCAATGAATCTTTTAGGAATCCCACCATCGCGGCACCCCAAGCGTACTTGTTAACTGTGTTTCTACCCAGGAGAGGTAAATAGATAGGAGAAACCCCTTCGGTATTGTTAGGCATTATGACAGTGCCTAACAATTCAGCAGGTAAGCCTTTAGATAAGCATCACAGTCACGACACCCCTCAGGAACTTTTTCAAATCTTGTTCGCAGCATATTGAGATCCAGGCAGACATTTTTATGTGCGTCTTTTCTCTTGAAATATAAGGCGTCCACCTCTGTTTCAAGTATATTTAATTCTTGGGCAATTACAAGAGCAGAGACATTCTCAACTCCAGTCACATGCATCCCAATTGAGAATACAATAATCAATTGTGAGAAAAATAGTAATGAGGAAAATAATAATAGTAATTACAGAGAAATACCGGATCCCCGTCAATCGAAAGGCCAGTTATGTGTAAAACATCTGCGAGACTAAAGTCAACAAAAAATGACTTATTATCCCCGAAGGAAAATACACTCTCCTTTCTATCGTAGAAGTATGCCAAGGCAGTGAGGAGTGACAAATTTAGGGTGAAAGACTTTCCTTCGTGAAACCGTAGAAAATGTTTGAAGCACGTGGCTTCAACAAGTGTTTCTACTTGTGGATCAACTTTCCACATGGGGAACTTCTTCGCCAGATGCAAATTGTTTCTAATGGGTTTTCTCTGGTCCTCCATCTTGCCTACAAATTCATGTTGACAAAATCAATGCATCAATAAAAAGAGATGTGTTCACATAACGAAATACAAACCAAGAACATTAACTCAATAACTCATTACAACACATTTACAAGATTTTCTAAATTTGCCAAATTGAATTTCTAACAAGATCTATATATCAACAGAGAAGACGATAGACTATTGTAAAATGTAAAGGAACAACAAAAACCTCATGAATGCACAAGATATCACAGTTCATTGAATGTGAAACTAATGAAAACGAAAATTTCTATGTAAGTCAGAAAATATACAAAAATAGATGGAAACCAATCAGAAATCAGTGTCCAGATACATTTAGCTGATGGAATTAGCAAGAGCAAAAACTAACAAACACATTCATCAATAAACCAATCAGAAAGAGCTCGATCTAGACTTACTGACCCATAAAATGGACTTAGAAACTACACAATCCGTACAAGAAGTAGAATCAAACGATGAAGAAAATAAAATCAATGGAACAATTGAACAAGAACAAACAAACAGACAAGAGGATCAATGACTGTAACAAAGTAACAAACAGAGAGGCAAGCTTTGAACTAAATAAGAACAAACTTCCTAGTTCCTAAATTAGTCGACAAGACTCAAGAGGATCAATGAATGTATTTGTAAGACTAAGACATAAACTTAGTGAAAGCTTCTGTCACTAAGTTCACACATCACTAAGTCATTGAAAAATTTATCATCACCCTCAAATCAATTGTCAATTACAGATGCATCAATGTAATCAATAATTGAATCTCAACCCGATGATTCATCGGATTTTTGTACAAATTGTACAAATTAAAATCATCGGATTAGAATGAAATGTACGAATTGAGTATGATCTCTCTCTCTCTCTGGCATTAAATTGAACACTTGGTATGCCAAAAACAAACTTAGGTAACTGAATTTCTCATACTCAAATTTAAGTGGAATTTCTCTGTTAAATTTCAGTCTAACGATGCAATACAAACTCCACAATATGTTTCCCAAACAAAAAAAATTCCGAAAACACCACAATAAGTGAAATCACCAAATTTTCTAGCATCAAGAATTAATTATCTTAAACAGAGAACCAAAATTCAAATTCCAAAAACAAGGATCAACAAAAATATCCCTGAAAATTTCTCCGACTAGGACTTGATAGTCGTCACTATAATCGGATATTGAAAACCGAATCGGAGTATCATCACCGGAGAAAGAAGTTTTTGAATTTGAACGGACCGGGAAGAGGAAAACGAAACAGTGAGGGAAAGAGATCGGACTCGGCCTTTAACTAATTGGGCTTCGACAATATCCCAAATTTGGGCCTCAAATAATTATTTTCTTATAGCCAATAATTTGCGGTTTGGGTGTGTAATTTCTTAGATTTCGGTTTATTTATTTATTTAATTTTATTTAGTTTTTGAAACTTTTCAAATTTATTTTGAAGACAGGAAAAACAAATGCTAGTAAAAAAAAGAAGAGGAGATGTATTGAAAAGACTTACACATGATGAATCAACCTGTCATGCATGTATACATTATCCAAAATATATCATCTTTAGGGAATGAAATGTGTGAGTGTGGACTCCAGTAGAGGCGCAGCACTTGAGGCGCTCATAGATCTCGATTTCCTAATCATCTTCCGTTGCTAATCTCCAGGTATTTCTAGATCCTTATGATTCAATGAAACGAACCCTAGATATCCTAGCTTATCGAAACCCTCTTCCGCTGCTAATTTCCAGTTTGTGTTTTTGTTTTTGTTTGGAATAGGACAGAAGATGAAAAAGAAGTTTATCGAAAAATTCAAGATAAAAAAATTAACTAATTCACAATTTTGGAATTTACCGAGTTTTAACACTTGCTTTCGTTTCTCTAATTATAACCTATATGTCTTTATCCTATAATTTGGCTTACCAATGCCATTAAAATAGTATGAGATTCACTTTTGGAGCCAAAGGTGCAATGCAATTTACAATTACATAAACACCTTTGGGTTATTTTTCGCAAACATGAGATATGTAGGTTACACTTGTATTTCAAATCAACTTAGGGGTCATTTTTAGTAACTTTGCCCATTTATAATGTCAAACCAACTGTAGTTTGATATTTATAGCATGCTTTAGTTAAGAATTGCATAATACAAACACCTGGGCGATTTTCATGAAAATCTCTAATTATGAATGGAATGCTATTGTTGGTGTACATTACCCAAGTAAAACAATATATTCATGTAAAATAAGTTCTTCTTCTTCGTCAACATCAGTTTTCCAAGTTTAATTTTCTTGAAAATTAAATGATTAAGTACCACCATTTTTTTCCTTTTTTGAGCTAATTACTCTCACTTACGCTATATTTATTATGTACTTGTCTAACTAAAACCAATTTGAATTTTTCAAAAAGCTCGCTGAAATGAGTGCTGCTAAAGTAGCTTTTATGAATATTAAAAATGATATGTGTATCAAATATGGTATGTATTTTAACCTTTATTATCCTTTCGTTTTCCAATTTTATTTACTCCTTGAAAAATTATAAATGGAGTTATGTTAAAATGCAAACGGTGTGTGATATGGGGTAAAAAATGCAAACGGTGTGTGAGTACCATTTAGCTATAGTAGACAGTTTGACCACATAGTTTTGTCTTCCACAAATTTCTTCATGTTATTGCATATTACCACTTAGTCAATTAGTTAGTTTATGTTCCTGGATCAGTTTCACGTCACTTTGATGAACATGTCTATGTTAGAAGTTGGGTGATGGTTTTTTTTTAGCATTTTCAGAACAAACAAACCGTGAAACTAACATCTTTTTTCCTATATGGTTTTTTCCTATATGATTTGATTTTGCTCTCTTTACTCGTTGCATATTTTCAAAGAGTAATAGTCAAACTATAATGTGCAGGGCACCAAGACCAAACCTCATCAACTTCTTTGCCTTGTGAGAGACAAGAAGCTGCAAGTTTAATTAGGAAGAGCAATCTACAAGAGGTTGAAGTGTATGAAGATGGTTAGTCTTCTCCGAGAGTCAACACTCTCTTCTTGTGTTTTAAATTAAGGGGATCATATTTCTCGAGTCATTAGATGGGTTGCAATATCAGTTTTCTGCTAAATGTTTAAAATATATGCTCATTCAAAACTCATTATCTACAATCTTCAATTTCTGCAGAACTCGAAGATGTTTGTATTGCACCAGCCAATAATACAACGGATCATGAGTCGAAGAGACTGAGAAAAAGCTCTGATATGATCATGGACGTGACAACCAAAGAAAACAATGGAGAAGAAATTAAGGATACGAGAAGGACATGGATATTGGAGCAGCTTGGTCCGATGACAAGGTCAAAGAATAGACGGCTTAACCAAGGCAACCTTAAGCATGACTCTTCCTCAAGACGCGGAGATGCTCTTTAGAGATGATAGATTCATTGCTTATTGTCTCGTGAAGACGTAAAAAACTAGCTTTGAGTTTGCATTTAAAGACACTAGTCAAAGAAAATTCAAAGAGCACCTTAATTAACAAACTTTGCATATCGGAAGTCATTATCTGTTGACTTTGTATACCATTCCGTTGTAAATAAACAAAAATTATGTGACTGTGAATTATGTAGCTCGTACATATACTGAGGCTGTTTGATTATTCATTAGTCCACTACTTTTGTTCTTTTTTTTTAGTACACTAATTTGGTGTTTTAGATGTTAACCTTTGAGTTATGAACCTTCTAGCGAAGTTAGAAGCAGTGGCTAGGTTCTTGGCCTTGTAGCAGACGCTCATTGCACTGAGGAGAGCGAGCCGTAGGTTAGGAGTTTGGAGGTTACAGTGAGTGAAATAAGCAGCGAGGTCTTGTTGTCGTGTCGGATCACCTTTCATTTCCCTTCTCTTCAGTTCCATTTGCAGACCGAGAACATATTCTTTCACAATAATTGTTGGTTAAATCTGCATTTTGAAATTACAACAGCTGCGCGAAAACCAATTAGAGTGTATAGTCCACCAAGTTCGATCGAGTGGTCACCACCATCACCCCCAAAGGATGATTTTGAAAGGTTCAAGATCAATATATATAAAAGAACGTTGAACAAACCGCATTCCGACCCACTGGCCAGGGTCCTAGCCAAGGTATCGGACACAAGGATCCACCTGGTGCTCCATGAAAAAAAAAAAAGACTCGTTGCCATATATGGTCTGAGAATATGCTGTTCTTGGTACTGATCCTTCTTCTGTTTTTCTCTTTATGGAAACAGTTTTTTTTTATGGAGTGGATATGAATACAAATAAATTAAAAGAAGGATGGTTCTAATTTTGTTCATAAATACCAACCATATATTGTTTGGGATGCTTATATTTATTGTTAGTAAATAATACAAATTAAAAACACTATGATCACAGAACTGTTAACTACATGGAAGAGTGTATATGTAGATAGTTTATTTTTTACGAGTTTAGGAGGGACTTCCGTTAGTTTGCTAATAGCAGTGATGGTGAGATGACCATTGCAACCTAAACTACTACAACGCCCGTCTAAACTATAAATTGAGAATTTGTGCGAGATTCTACTCAATAAAAAGGTTTCCTCAGTATTTGTCTCAATGTCATCATGAACCAGTTCTCTCTGCAAACACCACATAATTCAAACTTGAAACTAAACATCCATGCATCATATACATGCCTCTTTAGATGCGTGTAATATAGAAGAGGTCTAGAAAAATTCATCTTAAAGCTCGAGTGAGAGTTGGTAAAGCTTGAAAGAGAAAATGGATGGACACAACTTCATCGCATCAGGGAAGTCAAGCTTGATCGCATCCATGGCTAATCATCTCTCAACTTCGATATCTATGTCTTAGATTTTATTGTGTTTTGCGATCATTCCAAGCTCCGCCATTTGCTGATTCACATTGCTAATCGTTCAGTTCTTGTTGAGGGTATGATTGAGTTCTTTTACTACTGATGTGCTGATGTGAGAGAAGTTGAAACTCAATTTTGACCTGTTCGTTTTGTCAGTGTTGCAGGAAGATGCATTATATGCTCTCTGGATGAATGGATGGATGGATGCAAATGGTCTGTTTCAAGTTATTATTCTCAGTATTGTACTCTCTTTGTTTGCATTTGTTCTGTAGGGAGCTTGGTACAAACAAACTCAAATAATAGCTCAAAGACTCGTTTACGAATGAGAGAGGAATAGTCCTTGGCTTTTAGTAAAGTTGTTTTGATTCTCCATCTTTGATATCAATAGAATTTTCTGAAATACGAAGTTTTGTTGCCAAAATACATTTCTTGTGGTTAAAAATGATAGAAACCCCACACATCACATTTTTCACACCACCAAGAACAGAGACACTTGACCAAGTTTTTGTGATCCAACAAAAAAGAAAAGAAAAGCAGAGGTCCTAAGGTCATTTACATACACGTAACCAAACAAAACAAACCAAACTCTCTCCAAAGGCAACAACCAAATCACACAATCCTAATCCGAATCAGAGGATGATTCATTTCCATCAGTAGTGGCAGTAGTCTCTTCTTTCTTTCCATCAGTAGTAGCTGTATCTTCTCCTTCCTACTTCTGCTCTGCATCTTCTTTCTCATAAGCCTTCACAATTTCATCAACCACTACAAGAAAACACGCGATTTGCGATGGCAAGATTTGTCGCTCTTCCCTCGCAAACTGGTGTTAGCGAGAGATTTGCGAGGACTGTCAATTCCTCGCTAATCGTGTGTCGCAAATTAATACACGTAGCACTTTCCTCGCAAATTTTGCGAAATACTTGCAAATTGCGATGAACATCATTCCTCGCATATCTCTTGCAATAAATGTCCGTCGCAAAGAACTCGTAAATTGCAATGAACAAGATTCCTCGCTTTGTTCTTGCAAAATATGTTCGACGTAAATCCGTCGCAGATTTGCTAGGTTTTTGCGACGTTGTGTCCGTCACAAAGTTTTAATAAGATTATAAACCCAGATATGTGTTTCATCGCAAAATCCGTAGCAAATTAGTAATAATCGCATATCCGTAGCATAAATTTGCTACGGAATTAAGAATTTTTTTCATTATGATATTTATATTTTTGATTTTCAAATTTATATATTTATATATTTATGTTTTCACAATATTTTATAAGAAATAGAAATTATAATAAAAATATAATATAAAATTCAGACATATTAACCGAGACAATTTTTTGTTTCTAAACAAAAAATTAAGAAACAAAAAATTGTCTTAACAATAACATTAGAACCATGTCCAAAAAACAAAATCAAGCTTAGAACTTAATATCAAATTGTCTTAAAAAGAGGGTGATAGAGAGGGAACCCCAGTTTCGGTTCCTGTATCTGTGCCAGTGGTTGTGCCTGTGCCTGTGCCTGTGCCGGTGTCGTCCCCTGTCTCTCGTGTTGCTGGAGGATTGGAGTCAACAAGCCTGCTTCCAAACTTAGCAGCAAAATCAGGATCCTTGCCGGCAAAGTAGTCAAAAGATGCATCATAGCTATGCATCCTTTGTGCACTGTCTTGAATTTGAGTGGCTTGGGTTGCGAGAGTAGTGGCTTGGGTTGCGAGAGTAGCTTCAGCGACAACAAGCTTCTGAGCAAGAACAATCGGATCCTCAGTAGGCGGAATCGATGGTCCAAAATGGGCTGAAGATGCTTCATGTTGCAGAGAACCAACTCCATAAAGTCTATTTTTCTTCCTCGGAGCAACCTACGAGCAATACAATCAAACAATTAGTTTCATATTCATTTGAAACAGCGAACAAGTGACATACAAGATTCGGATCCTAGAACAGACACAACAACACAAATGTAGCATACCATATGACAAACTAAAAACAACAACACAAACTCATACAAGACAAACTTTAGAGTTTTCAAAAGCACACAAGAAATACGTTCAACATCCAACAAAAACTCCAAACAATAAGGCAACATCCAACATCCAACATAAAATAGAAGTTTACCTCGGCATAAATTTTGTTCTTGGCATGAACAGACAACCCACCAGAAGCAGAACTCTCTGTGTTATCCCCTGAACAGAGCTGAGACTCAACCTCTTGTATCTTTGATGACACTTCATTGAAGATGGACTCTGACTTTCCATCGACAAAAATCCCATCGGGTTTTTTGTGAGTGTCTTCTAGGACACGTAGATAATCCGGAGTGCTTTCACCAGTCACCTCAGACTAACACAAAGTAAAACAAAAGACAAAGGTCATTAGTAAGAAAAAGACAAGAAGTAACATAGAATTTAGAAACTTGTAACTTGTAAGAATTAACAGACAAGAAGTAACTTGTAAGAATTTAGAAACTTACAAGTTTTCTGGCACGAGCTTTAAAAGAGGTCTGGCCTGAGCGGTGTTTATGTATGTCAGTGCCATCAAGATCATGATATCGAGCATTACGACCGTTGATACTCTTTTTTCTGTTTTGGGATCACGCCAATACTTAACTAGTCCATCCCATACTTGAGGATCAATCCATCGCGGCCTTGCATCATCACCATTCTCCCTCCACTTTCCCTTCCACCGGCACACTTGATCACACATCCGCTCCTTCAACTTCTTCTCAAACTCATGTCTAACTCTACCGTTTATAGAACGGTCCCAGTTATATGTTTGCTTGTAAAAAGAAAACAAAATATATTAGTATTGATCCAAGCTACATAAGTTATATATCAACGATTAAACTAAACTAAACTATTACTTACCGCAAAAGTTTCATACCAACGATCTACGACCGCCTTTGGCGTTTGTGACCAATTAGTATGAGGCTCTTTGAAATCTCTTTCAAAGATGCTGCGGACAGTGGCTGCAACGCCTCCATCATCACAAAACCTAGGGATGACATAATTGTTTTGATGTAATTATTGATCCTAAAATTAAAAATTGAAATTTAAAATTGAAATAAGTTAATCATTCTCTTACCAGAGAGTTCCTGGTGGACGGTTTGGATCTAATCGTGTTAGACTTTGACGGCCAGGACTCTCGAGTAACTCCTCCAACGTCATACTGTTTAAACGTTGAGGCAAAGATGTAGGAGTGGCTGGAGATGAAGGTGTGGCTGCATCGGGAACGGGTGGAGATGAAGCAGGTGTCGGAGGCCTATGCTGTGAGGTTGCATGTCGAGAACCTTGAACCCCCGATGACGACCCTCGAGAACCACCACTGCATGGACTTGGAGCATTAGTCTGCGAGAGGAATCATGTGTAGTCGTTCCCAGAAAACATCTACAAGAAAAAAAAAAGTATGAGATCAATTTCGAATAAATTAGGGTTCTAAATCGGTTTAGGGTTAAGGGTTCTAAATCGAATAAACATCTACAGATCGATAGAAAAAACCGTGAATCGAATAAACATCTACAGATCGATAGAAAAAACCGTGAATCAGATTTACCTTTGGAGAAGCCGAGTCGAGTCGAAGAAGAAGAAGAAGATTGGAGGAAAACCGCGAGAGGTTAAACGGAGAAGAAGAATGATTAACCGGAAAACGGCGAGAGGTTAAACGGAAAAGAAGGAAGAAGAAGAGAGAATTTAGGGTTTTGGATGCGGCGTGGTTTGAGCTCGCTCAAACTAAGGGCTGCGGTGTATATATAAACTTTTTGACTTCTCGCAATTCCGTAGCAAACATTGCGACGCCGTTGCAACGTTTCCTCGCAAAAACCTTGCAATAGGAAACCCTAAATATTGCGACGGCTTTGCTAGAGTTCCTCGCAAATACGTTGCAATACAAAACCATATAATTCGAAAATTAAAACAACAATTTAAATTAAACTAAATTAATATTAATTCTCATTTATTAATTAATATTAATTCTCATTTATTAAAATAACCAATCTAAATTTATTAAAATTTTACATTTATTAAAAATAACCAATTTAAATTTACTAAAAATTTAGTTCCCACCAATGTGTGAAACTTTGGCTCATAAATAAAAATTCAAAATAAGAGTATTTGCGAGCGAATTGCGAGGGACCGTAGCAAATCCCTTGCAAAGTATTTAGGGTTTAGCTTTAGAAATTGTTTTTGTGCCCTATCTTTGATTATAAATCCTGGATTCATCTTTTTAATCATTAATAGTAATGAAATTAGTCTTTACGGTTTAGGTTCAAGGGTTTAAAGTTGTACAATTGCGAGGGAATTGCTATGATCTGAGTGTTTTGCGATGGATTTGTGACTAGTTTGCTATGAAGCTAGCAAATCAGTCGCAAATTTGTCGCAAAACCTGAATAACTAATTTATAAAAACTATCAAAATAATTTAAAATAATTAGTCAAATAAACTTTCAAGTATATTATAAGGTCCAATGACCTCATCATACTCTTTTCTATCATAAAAATTTCCAAAATTTTCTAATTTTGCATCTTCCTCTAGTCATTAAATATCTTCTACACTATATCATACATATGTTCATTACATTGAGACAAATATTTGACAAATATTCCAACATTGTCCAATTCTCTAACAATTTTGTGTTGCACTGCCCTATCTTTGATTATAAGTCTTGAATTCATCTTTTTAATCATTAATAGTAATGTAATTAGTCTTTAGGGTTTAGGGTTTAGGGTTTAGGGTTTTGGGGTTAGGGTTTAAAGTTGGCATTTGCGAGGGAATTGCTATAATTTGAGTAATTTGCAATGGATTTGCGACTAATTTGCTTTATATATAGCAAATCCGTTGCAAGCTTGTCGCAAAATCTTAAATATCTTATTTATAAAAACCATCAGAATAATTTATTTCAGAATAATTCACCTTATGAACACATTGAAATATATTTCAGAATAATTATATTAAGTTTTGTAATATTTATATATAAAAAAATTCTTAATTTTGCAATAGATTTGCTATGGCTTTCGTAAATCACTCGCATGTCCATAGCAATTTTGCTATGGATAATGATTTCGCAAATGCGTTGCACTTTTGCGATTGATTTGCGAGGAAGGTGACTTTCCCTGCGAATTTGTTGTAAATGCCTCGCAAATGAGCAGCGAATTTGCGACGACTGGCTTCCTTGCAATTTTGCGAGGGCATTGCTAGGGATTTTTGTTTCTCGTATTTTCCTCGCAAATCCACTGCAAATTTGCGAGAACTGTTGTTCGTCGCAACAGTTCCTCGCAAAACGCGTGTTTTCTTGTAGTGAACGAAACACTTGTACTCAGTCGCAGCAAAGTTAAACGCAGCTTTGGGACCACCAGTACGAGCCGCTTTCACAAAGCTCTGAGCTTTCTCTGTTGCCTTGTAGATCAATACATGTGCTTGAGTCACCACTTTCTCTGGTGTCGGTTAGCTGGATCGACAATGAGAGCTCTATTCCTAAATCTTTGTTGAAGAGTTTAAAAACTTTCGAGCTGAAAGGGTACAGGGGAAAACTAGAAGAGAGAGATATCTTGTGTTTTATCTTTAAACATGCAGCTCACTTGAAATCATCATCGATCTTGCTCGCAATAATCATGTTATGATCAAAGGTTGTGGGCTTTTTTTGTTTTTTATAGGTTTTGTCTTTTTGGGTGTTTAACTATATATATGTGGAAATTACTTTTCGAACAAAACATGTGTTTTAACTAGATGTGGATTGTAGTTCTATCGTCTGTTGTTCATTTTCTTTTTGCCATCGTTCTATAATAATTTCTACGATTAGTGTGCCTTGCGGCTCAAGTCTAGCTCTTCTCAAAGAACAGAACCAATTCAGGTTGTGGAACATTCGTCTCCTTATCTGAGAAATCAAAAAGTTCGAATGAATGGCGGAGGAATGGAATTTCTAGGAAACGATCAAAAAGTTCGAATGATTGGAATATCTCCACAAATATTTACGAGTATCTATTTTTTAGATTAAGGTTAATTCAATGTAAAATCACACATTTACATGATTCTTTTTTAGAGTAATAAAAAACAACAACAATTTGGACCTTCAATATATGCATTCAGAAAGAGTTTCACAAGAAGAAGACTGGCCCAGTAACAGGCCCAGCAGGTAAATTATGTCATTATAGGTTTTATTTATTATATAAGCATTAGGGAAGCCAAACAGTCTGATCAGTCTAGGCCTGGACATTCGGTTTAATCGGATTTTTCGGTTCGGTTTATTCGATTTTTTAAAATTTCGGTTATCTTAAAATCTTGCCGAATTGAACCGAAATAAAATTCGGATCGGTTATCTGCTCTAAAATGTCTTCCGAACTAAACCGAAATTTTTTCTATTTCGGTTTATTTTAACCGAATTAGATCATCTTTATCGGGACTTCTTAGCCCCCATTCTCAGGTTTAATCTGATTAAAAATAAATCAGAAATGCCAATATTACTAAGAATGACCTCTTAACTAAGGGGTTTAAGAAATACTAAGAAGCGTCGACGTGCTCAAAAACTGTTGGGTGTAAATTTTAATATAAAACGGAAAAAATTGCTTTCACTTAATTTTTTTCTTCTTCTCCTTCGCGACTGAGATTGCGAAATTGAAAAGGATTTTTGTCAATGATCTGTTGGAAGTGGAGATGATTGATTCGATTGTTGGTGGCCTTCCTCTGTTCTTCGCCGTTAGCTCAGCATCTCCACCGATGGCGGATCGCAACGGCGACTCTCGGTGAAAACCGACGACTTTGACATTGATGAAATCGGAGGCCACCAAATCGGATCCTTTCCTTCACCAATTCGGAGATGTTCAATCACCAATCTATTTCACATGGTATGTTCGATCATACTTTTGAACAATTCTTTGTTTAGTAAGGATTTAGAAATTAGTGTTCTTTGATTTGGGAAAATTATGGTTCTTTGATTTTGAGAAAATTATGATCCTCAAGATTTCAAGAAGATCAATCCAATGGGTACTGTACCAGCTCTTGTTGATGGAGATGTTGTCATTAACGATTCTTTTGCTATTATCAGTAATACAGCCATTGAGGTTCTTATTTTCTTTGGTTTTGTATTTGCGGCTGTTTATTAAAATTGACAGTATCTGGATGAGAAGTATCCTGAGCCACCTCTATTACCTCGACACCTCCATATACGGGCTGTAAATTTCCAGGTACTTTCAAGCTTTTGTTTTTCTTTTTCTGTTACTTCAGTCAAGTCTCTGTTTCTTTCTTTGAATCATGCTTTTGTTACATGTGTTGCCATGAACAATACCAGCTTAGATTGTCCTGCTTCCCACTCTGATGCATTTGTATATTTCAGGCGATGAGTATTGTTTCGTCTGGCATACAACCTCATCAAAATCTGGCTGTTCTTGTGAGTACTTGAGATTGACGCTAATATCTTTGTGGGTTCAATGGTTAAAGACATTGAGGAGATGAAGCTGAAAGTAGATGCTCTTGAATCCAAGTTAAAACAGGTCTGGTCATCAGATTTAGAAATCCATAACTTCTGTGCTATCACTGTTACTGTGCTAAAGAGTTAAATTCTGGTGCAGGCTGATTCAACCATTTTGAAACTAATGGAGGAGCGGTCTATAAGCTCCCAACATAGACACAGTTTGCAACATGAGCTGGTGAGAATACAAGTGACGAAAATAGCTGTTTCTCTCTCCTATAATCAAAACAGTTTCACAATAACAAAGTTTGTATTATGATATGATGCAGGCAGAACTGAGAACGAAGAAGATAGTGAAAGAAGTGCACATTTGATTCCCTCTGCTGTATGTATGCATTGTGGCATTCATCAACATTGTTATTGGGTATTGTCTGCGCACTTGACTGCTGGGTTTGGTCCTCGTTATATCATATCAATCAAGTGTGCAGTTGAACATATAAACCAAGAAGGGAAAGAGATTAGTTTGTCTGTTTTGAGTTTTTTTCAAAACTAATAACCTCACTTACAAGAGTTTACCATTGGAGGAGTACAATTTTAATTAACAAACAAAAAGTTCTTATTTTATAAAAATACACTTTTTAATACTAAAATATTTAAGAGCCCCAAAATCACAAACCTACCAATAATGATGATCTTAGACCAAATATACAGAAAATAGGCAAAAATATATCTGAAAAATCTAAAACAAGAACAGAAAATAAGCAAACCAATAACAAGCCTAATTACAATTTCAAAACGAAGCCCATTACACAATTATGGATCTAAGCCCAAACCCATCTACAATTAGGGGTTTCCATGAAGTGGTCGAAGGAGGCTGCGACGACGGCAACAGCGACTGTTTAATGGAACGGCAACAGGGACTGTTCGAGATCTGTCAAATTAGATAAAATTACAACACTTAAAACAATAATTTTCAGTTCTAGAATCTCCATATGTCTAATTTGTTATAGCCAGAATAAAAAGAAAAATCTATGGTTCTTTTTTATTCTAATCTTTATGAGAAATTAAATAATCCAACCCTATATTATATTCAAGAGCGAATCTAAAACAATAAAGATGTGTAAGAAAACTTACTGTAACCCACGAAGAGGAAAGATCTACAGAAGATGAAGAGAGAGAACTGAAGAAGAGATGATTGTGCGATGCCGGGTTTCGAATTTTGAGTAGGAGAGAAAGAGCTGGTGAGAGAGAGAGATGCACGAAAGGTTTCACTAGAAGAGGAGAAACGGCTGGAAAATATAGAATGGATCTAGGTTTCTTTTTTATCTAAAGGCCAATTGGGCCGTATGACAAATATTGGGCCTAATAAATGAAATTAAAAAATCCATGTTTTCAAGTCCAAAAGACATTAAGACAACCTAGGGTTTTGTATTTTGGCATCTTCAATCGGGTTTTGTAGGTAGATTCGTCTTATAGATCCTTACTCAGTACCAGACTACTACCAGTGACAAGTGGACTAGGGAGAAGAAGAACTCTTCCTTTGCAATTGCATCTTCTCGTACGTGCATCACGAACCCTGATCCTCCTCGCTGGGCCTCTATTCCTCTGCTCTTTCACTTTCTTAGGTTTTTGTTCTGTTCCTTACTTTGTCTTCACTTGTTAATATAATTTGTTGTTTGGTTAGATTCAGAAAAATCTTTTGGTTAGTCTTAGGTTTTGTTCTCTTGTGATTTTTATTTAGAGTTGAATTGGGTTTACAGTTGTTTATTTTTGCATCTGTTCCTCTGTTGTTGTGGCTTTGTTTTCACTGTTTGGTTGCCTTCCGACAGATCTCCTTTTGTCTTATGGTGTTTTCTTGTGATTTTTGTTTTTAGGATCAGAAAACCGCAAGTTCTGTTGAGTGTGTAACAGTGTATCTCAGGTTTTGTAAAAAGATATGGCAAAGCTCAGTGACTTGTCTGAAGAACTGCTTGTGAAGATACTAACGTTTCTTCCAACTAAAGTTGCTGTATCAACCAGCCTTCTCTCGAAACAGTGGCGGTTTCTTTGGTTGTGGTTGCCTAAACTTAAGTATGATGTTTACAAAGACATTGCTGATGGTTCAGAGTCTGGTTGCTTGATGTATCGAGATTTTATTAACAAGAATCTGCTATTACACAAAGCTCCGATCATTGAAAGCTTAAGCCTCATAGTTCGTCATAGATCACTTCAACCTGAGGATTTGAAATCCTGGGCTGGACTTGCAGTTTCTCGCTGTGTCCGTGAGCTAAGTATCCGTGTCTCTGAGCTAAGTATCTATCCATCTTCTTCCGGAATGAAACCTGCTGTATCATTGCCTAGGAGTTTGTATACCTGCAACTCGCTCGTGGCTTTGGAACTTGACGGCGACAAGATTCTTGTGGATGTTCCTCCAATGGTTTGTCTCCCTTCCTTGAAGACTTTGAAACTTCGGCGTGTGACATACTCAAACAATGAATCTCTTCGACTGCTTCTATCCTGTTGCTCTGTTCTGGAACATCTGAGTATTGAACCACACTATTCCAATTTATTATTGCCTATTAGTTTGTATCCCTTGAAGTCACTCCTGACTTTGAAACTCCAAGGCAGTAAGATTCTTGTGGATGTTCCTCCAGTTTGTCTCCCTTCCTTGAAAACTTTGCAACTTCGAGATGTGACATACTCAAACGAAGATTCTCTTCCACTGCTTCTATCCTATTGCCCTGTTCTTGAAGATCTGAGTATCTACCGACATTGCGAAGACAATTTATTATTATTGTCCAGGTTTTTGTATTCCTGCAAGTCACTCGTTACACTGAAACTTTGCGAGGAGTGTATTCTTGTGGATGTTCCTCCAACGGTTTGTCTCCCTTCTTTGAAAACTTTGGAACTTTATTCTGTTACATACTCAAACGAAGATTCTCTTCGACTGCTTCTGTCCTGTTGCCCTGCTCTTGAAGATCTGAGTATTAACCGAGAATACTATGACAATCTGAGAAAGTTGGTTATCATTGTCCCATCCTTGCAGCGTTTAACTTTATGTATAAATATAGGTTGTTCTTCTGATGGGTATGAGATAGTTACCCCTTCTTTGAAGTATTTTAAGGTTGAGGATGAAACATGTCCAAGCCCCTATTTGATTGAGCATATGCCAGAGCTGGAAGAGGCAGATATCTTTCTAAAGGAAGATGTTGAGAAAGATACTGAAAGGCTTCTCAAATCAATCACTAATGTCAAAAGTCTATCATTAAAGATAGCATTCAACAGGAGAAAAGAGGTAATATATTTCCATTTGTCCACAAGTTTTCAGTCTCATTATTTCACTTAGGAACATGGAATGTGTTTTCTTGAGTTTGATTTCTTTTGTTATTGCGCTGTTCTTTCTTTTGCAGAATGTGTATCCGTATCCGGATGGTATTGTCTTCAGTCAGCTTGAAACATTGAAGCTATGTGTAGGCACCGAAAACTGGTCAATGTTACTTGCCAACTTGCTCATAGATTCTCCGAACCTGCGAGTCCTCGATCTCGAGGTCCAAAACAACTATTTTGCGGTAAAGCTCAATATGGTATATTGCTGTGATTTTAATTCTTCTTCATTTTTTTTATTTTTTTTTTATTTTATTTCAGGACAATGAAAGTGATAAGGAGTATGGACCGCTAAGCTCGAGAAATAATCAGGGTTTCTTGAATAGTCTTGAGACTTTCAAGTTTGAAGGGTACAACAGTAGGCAACAAGAAGATAGAGAGTTCTTGAGTTTTATTATCAAACATGCTCGTTGCTTGAATGAAATCTACATCAATCGGAAGAGACGATCGACTTGGATTTTAAGGCTTTTCTGTGTATCTCCTCTCTGTAGAAGATGGCTCATCTGAAGATCCATGGCTACATCCTTCTCCTTGAGAAGCTTCTCAGTTCGTTCACGATCTTCTCTCAGCCTTTCTAGTTTCTTCTTGAAAGCGCTCAGCTCCTCCGCTAGAGAAGCGTCGATTATTGTTTCAAGATTCAGTTTCAGATTCTCCTTCTTCTTTATCTCTGCAACAGCTTTTGGTTTAACAAAAGTATCCTCTTCCTCTTTTGTGGTTAGGAAGATGTTTCTGGGCTGTAGAGCCTTTCTTCTACATGAAGATTTCATTTTTTTTTTGTTCCTTGAATTTTTGGTTGGATGATTGATGAAAGAGAGAGAGAGGCAACTAACTAAACTAATCAGATGGGATTTTTATGATATAGTTTCTGTCACCAAGTATAAACAAAAACTATAGCTCCAACTTCAAAGGTTCAATGCAAGATCACATTAAAAAAAAAAAAAAAAACTCCTACGAGACAAAGGCAAAACCAAAATGCACTTGGCGGATATGTCGTTGGAAGAGCCAAACAAGATCACACAGATTATTCTGAAACGCAATGCGTTGGATATATAATATAACAGGATGCACAAAGCAAAAGAAACAGAGGCCATGTTGTCTGGGATACAAAATAATAAAGGACATCAAAGATGAGAAAATAAACAATCTTATAAACTTTAAACGACAATAGATTAGGCTGTTTTATGGTTGGCTCGTGGAGCAGCTTGCTTGATTTGCACTGAGCTCGGAATATAAGAGCACCCAAGTGGCCAACAAGTTATTTTTCTAGATTCGCCAAGATCCACTATCTTGAAGTAGCCGTTATTTCCAATGATGTAAGCTATGTTGCGAGTAGAGGTACGAAAATCAGATGTACATCCACCATCTCCTTCTTCATCAACGAAGAAACTTCCAGCGGAGAATAAGAAGGGAAAACCGGTCAGACGTTTCATATCAACCCTTAGCAACACCTTGTTCCACGACACAACATTGGGCTTCTATCCTGCTGCTAACACTTGATAGAGCCACAGTATCTAGACCGAAAGGCTGAAAAGGCAGAGGCAGGCGCTGTCCAAATTTCTCCGTTGTGAAATCAAAACAGAGTACGAAAAAAGGGCCATGGGTTCCATGTTTCTTATCTTGGGCAATCCAGTAAGTGTTGCCACCGAGAGACAAGCCATGTCGGAAAAATCCTATATCCCAGTCCGGATTGACATGAAGAAGAACCTTCCATGAATTAGACCTAAAACTGTATATTTCAAACTCACAAATACTCGGCTCATCCACAAATCTCAAGACTTTGTGGCGACGAAGCGAGTACTGATAATTCCTCTCGTATCCAAGAGCATACCTGTCCAACAAGTGTAAACAAGTTCTGGGTTCGATCCACCTTGTTTAAGGGTTCCAAACAACAATGCCTAGATCTGTCTTTGGTCTGGCATAACAATAAACCATTGCAGTGAAAGATTTTATACATGTCAACTCGATCTTCATCGTCTAGGCTAATGAGTTTACCTATAAGATCTATAGATGGATTAAGGAGATTGACGCTGAATAAATAAAGCCTACAATCGAGAATCACTGCCACTTGAAACTCCTTCCTCTGCTTCTTCTTTGCTTCACGGATGTAAAGCATTGTAAAGGTGCGACTTTTGGATAAAGTGTTCCACTTTTTGCAGGTCGATCACACTCCTCTCAGCGATGTCACTGGAAGCCTAGAGAGCACCTCCTCTGCCATCTCCTTTGGAAGATCGGAGAGCATCGTCGTTATTTGTTTCACGAATACAAATCGAATCTATGATAGAAATAATTTAGGTTAACCTCTTCCTCTTTTTTTTTTTTTAACACTGATTCATTCATAATAAAACGAGAGGTAGTACAGAGATAGAAACAGAGAGCAAACAATGAAGAAAGAAAAGTAAGCTTAATCAAAATAACCTTCAACCTCTCCGATCTTGAGCAATCTTATCATATAACCAGGATGGACCCCAAGTGCAAGGTAAGAAGGCAACCGACCCTCGTGACACACTAGAAGCAATATCCCTAGCCAAACCATTGGCTTTCGGTGAAGAGAGGTGAAAAGAAACCTCCCCCATCACCTGTATTGTTTCAGTGATTCTATCAACCGCAGAGCGATATTTTGGCCACAATGAAGGTGATGTCAACGCAGCAAACGCGGCATTACAGTCCAACCACACTTCACATGACATAATCTGGAGGATCCTTAGGCTTTGGAGGCACCACAAGACACAACTGAGTTCTGCCGAGATCCTGTTGTTGCAGGGAACAAAAGCCTCCCTCGCGTGATACAGCACATCTCCAACATGATTCCGTAGAATCCAAGCTCCTCCACTAAACCAAGAGTCTGACACCCAGGATGCATGAATGTTACATTTAAGTACCCCCGGAAGTGGTTTACACCATCTTTGTATCCGACTACCGTATGGAGGCCCTATAGGCCGGGATTCTGTAAGAATAAGTGTCTGCTGTTTTATCCATTCCGCTGAAGTCTCCAAGACTGCAGCAATCAAAACATGATGATCTTGGTCTCTATTTTCAAAAACCAGAACATTCCTTGCTTTCCAGATTTCCCAAAGGAGCCAGGGATAGTTACTCTCCATTTTCCAACACGGTGGTCCTTGTCATGATATCAAGGAGATATTCAACATTCAGAGTGACAGAGTTGGAAAAACCTTGCGATGGAAGAGGGATAGCAGTAGCCTCCCAGACCCGAGAAGCAAGAGAGCATTCAAAAAGTACGTGAGCTATCGTTTCATTTGCTGTATTGCAGACCTTACAAACAGGATTAACTTGTAGACCATGAGAATTCATACAATCAGCAACCGCCAAAGCACCTGATAGCATTCTCCAAAGGAACATCTGAATCTTCGGTTCAGTTTGAACTTTCCATATCCTTTCCTTAAGCCTATTCACCACTACTTCAGGTTCAGGGACCGGTTTAAGGTCGTTAGCTTCCTTGGTGAGTAACCAATTCCGCTTTTGACAGTATACCTTCCATCTCGCGTATGGGCCCAAATATAACGATCCTGAAGTGCAGAGCTGGAGGGTAAGAGCGGATCAGGGTGACATCACCTGGAGGAAATAGTTCATGGAGCCGTGGAAAATCCCACGTTCCTTCTTCTGTTATCAACGACGACACCTTGAGAAGCAGGTCAATGGTGAGTTCCTTATTAAAAGGTCGACGTGGTGAGCTATCTGCAATCCATTTATCTAGCCAGACATTAGTGGTTTGGCCATCACCAATAGTCTTCAACAATCCTTTCTCCAACAATTCACGGCCAAACATAATACTGCGCCAAGCATAAGAGGGTCGATAACCTATCTTGGCATCCATGAAGGATTTATCCAAGAAATATCTTGCTCTATAGACTCTAGCTACCAACGAGTTCGGTTCATCTATCAATCTCCATGCTTGTTTCGCAAGAAGGGCTTGGTTAAATCTGCCAATGTCTCTGAAACCTAAACCACCTCTCTGTTTTGATTGACAAACTTTTTCCCATGATGTCCAATGCATCTTGTGTTTATCTGCACTTGCATTCCACCAAAACTGACACATTGCGCTTGTGAGTCGTCTGCATTGATGTTTGCTAAGCCTGAAACATGACATAGCATATACCGGGAGAGCAAGAGCAATCGACTTAAGCAAGACCTCTTTACCCCCTAATGAGAGAGTTTTCTCGTACCAACCACCCAAACGTGAGATGAGTCTATCCGTGATAAACTGTAGCAGGTCCCTTTTTGAGCCACTAAAGCACTCTGGCAGACCGAGGTACTTGCCACTGCCTCCTTCAAGTTCAATTCCAAGATACAAACCTAGAAGATGCTTCATATACGGATCCATTTTCTTCCCAAAAGTGATAGCGGATTTTTGAAAGTTTATTTCCTGACCAGAGGCTGCACCATATAGCTTTAAGCATTTCAGGAACTCAGCACATGTCTTGAGGTTCGCTTGACAGAGAAAGAGGCTATCGTCCGCAAAAAGTAGATGTTGGATTGATGGACAGGAAGAGTTAAGTTTCATTCCTGTAAGCTCTTCCTCTTTATTTTTTTATTTTTTTTTTTTGCCAAAACCTCTTCCTCTTTCTATCTAGGCCTGTAAATTCATATCCGGATATCCGGCCTGACCAGATCCGGATCCGAATAGTAAATTTTCGGATCCGAATCCGGATATCTTGATTTTAAAGACCGGATATCCGGATCTGGTTCTTAAAATATTATTTATAATTATAATTAATATTAAAAAATAATTAATTTAATAATATCAGTTTTTATTTTTAAATATTATATAAAAAAATAATCAGAGAATTTAGGATTCCTTAAAAAAAAAATGATCAAGGAATTTAGGAGATGAATCAAATGACATTCGCGAACTTGAAGCTGTGATTAAAAATCTCGGTTATTATAACAAAATGGATGTTAACAGTCTACTCAACTAGACGAGAGAAAATGATACATGCTAACCGAAATTTTAAAAAATCCTACCGATCAGTTATGAACAGTGAATCGGTTTGGTGTCGGTTTGGTTAACTTCAGTTCTGTTTTGGTTCGGTTTTTTTCCATAATACAATTAAAATAGTAACAATAAAATATAAGGAAATTCATGACCACTAAATTTCTCACTTCGTGTCAACAGTAGTGGCATAAGCAAACCAAATGTAACCGAATTCTGCATGTGAGGCTCCGATTCAGAGCATCTAATGAGCTTCAAACGATCATTTTCTTGCCGGAAAGAGTTGGAGTTCGCCCTTGGGGATATGGTTTATCTCAAGACCGTCACCTATAAGGGTAAGGACCGATCTGCGTTGACTGGAAAACTGAGTCCAAGGTACATGGGGCCGTACAAGATTCTGGAAAGAATTAGACCAATAGCATATCGGTTGGATATGCCGCAGTCAATGGTTGCATTTCATAAGGTGTTTCATGTTTCTATGCTAAGGAAATGCATAAGAAATGGAGAAAACGTGACCACCGAACCACCATCAGACTTGCGGGAAGATTTGACAGTTGAGGGAAGACCAGTTCGAATTCTGGGAAGAAGAGTAAAGGCTCTTGGCCGAAAGAAAGTCAAAATGATTCAAGTTCTGTGGGATTGCGATGGTGAAGAAGAAACTACTTGGGAACCAGAATCCAGAATGAAGGAAAAATTTCCTAAGTGGTTTGAGAAGCAGGAAGCTGAACCAAAACAGAAAGAAAAGCCGAGGAAAGGCAAAGATTCGAGGACGAATCTAGTCCTAAGTGGGGGAGAATTGTAACACCCGTAATCCACGGACAGAACTGGGCGGGATTGGGGAAAAGGTCGAAGTGTTGGATTTGTAAGGAGAAATGGCAAAATCTTGAGAGGTTATTCTCGAGAAAGACAGAAAGTGTGCAAGGGAATCTGAATGTTCGAAGGACTTAGTCTGAATCGAAGGAATGATCGAGGAATATGAGTTTCTATCGAGAAATCCGATCTGTGCGGGTGAATTCCGAGCTCGAGTCAGCTAGTCCGTGAGTTTTGGAGTGAACTGACGGTTATTTGGACAGTCCGTGTTTTTCGGACATGGTTGGTCGGATTTGGACAAGGCTTGTCGGATTCGGACAGGGTTGGTGAGTGGTTGTTATGAGATGGACAGTCCGCGTGGAGAAAATGGGAGGGAACGGTTATCTGAGTTGAGGCGCACAAGCGCGAGAACGGTTATTTTTGGGCAAGGAAGCGAGGGACGGTTACTGGGCGCGTGAAGGCGCGGTACAGAGCGTGGGACGGTTATTGGGCGGTTTTCCTTTAGGAATTCGCATAACTCCCTCATTAATTCAGAAACCGCAAGGAATCAATCATTATCTGCCTCTAAGAACTCAGAAAGATCAGAGAGCGATTTTGAGAGAGAATCATCGAGAGATCAAAGGAAATCATTGGGAATCCTTCTCTGTCATCGGCGACCGTGCGGTGATCGTGAGGAATTGTCGTGGAATCTGTCTGTGGTTGATCAGCGATCAGTTCCTAGGAATTATGTTCGTGAATCATTGCGGCAAGAGGTGTCAGAATCATTGTCCGAAACTCTAAGGTGAGTGCGTGATCGTGGCTTCGTGTCTTGAGTCCTTTCTTGCATAGATTCACTTAGTCTCTGGTTGCTTTGATTGTCCGATTGTTTGCTTGTCATGATTTCATTGTTTCTGTATAACTTAGTCTCGGTGATCGACTCAGTTCACGCGGGGGTCTAGATCAGACAGCACGCTCTGGGGCAGTAATGCTCACGGTGGCTTGTCTGGTTGCGGGAAGACTGCCCGGTGACTCTGAGTGGTTACGCTTGGCGAGTTTCTGTCATGATAAGCATGTTGACTCCGTGAATTGACTGTATCAAAACTCTCAAGCATAGATTTTCCGCTTCTAGATTCATGACTTGCTATTACATAGAATCTTATAGAGGAATAAGAATTGGATTATGTGCCTTGTGTTATTTTGGAGAAGTCTTATCTTTGGTGAGCTTACATTGAATTTTTGACTTGTCTTGTTTGGAAACATTGTTCTTACAACCTCGGACGGTGAAAGAATGTTGGTGGCAAGGTTCTTGAGTTGCTCTTAGATGTCTCAGTCATCCTAAAGAATGCAGTTAAGTCCTGACCTCATACTATATTATCTATTTGATTAGTTGATTGATTACACGAGCTTTCTCTGGTAAATGCATAGGTTGATTGTAACGCCCCCGAACCGTCCTAGGACCACGAAGGCCATCGGACAGCCACGGGACGCCACTTGCAGAATTGCGCCGAGGTGGTCCGGCCGAGGACGGAAGCTGCAGACTTCCCGACCGATCCTCCCTAGCACAATCCCACCCGCAACCGAGGTTACTTAGGCTTTTCAACCCTCGCGGCCTGGTGCGTTGTGTTAGCCCGGACAAGGCCGAGTATCATTTGCAACTTGCCATGTTTTCCTGAAAACCGTATATATATTACTTTAGTAAAATAATTCATCACAAACAAATTATTAAAGCAATATATATATAGATAGTCGGAAAAATTTATACATAATCATTTTATAAAAATACATAGGGTTTTACAAGGAACACGAGAAAAACCCTATCCGGCACCCTAAAGTTTGCTCCAGCTCTAGACTCACTTAGGCTTCCCTGCAAGACCAAAATATTATCATGAGTAATCTAAGATTACTCAGTGAGCCTGGGTACCCCTTTTTAATATCCTAAACAGGATTCTATTTCCCAACCCGACTACCCCGGTAATCAAAGAAAACAAGCAAGCAAAACAACTAGCCAGTTATCAAAGTAACGCAACAAAAGCTATAGCGGAAGCAATCAAACAATCAATCATTCAAACACACTCGCAGAACTAGATCACTACGACATACTTCAAACGATCACCATAGATATTGCTACTATAGGAGAGAAGCGACCTAAGGGACAAGGCACTACTTGGACACCTTAGACTCTCACTATCTATACACCGTACTAAGACGTCTAGAATATGACAAGGATACTTGAAATATCGTAGACTCTTAAACAACATACAACATGTAAGGACGACTAGCCATAAACAAGTGACGCTTGATTACTCTAGACTCTTTACACCTAGGGCCCTTCGATAATCTGTTCCGTTCCATCCCCTTCTCCATGCTGAGACCACAAAGGTCACCAACACGAGCTCACATTTAAGCCACATCGTCATGTAGCGGTCACGCGGGTAGCTAGCCAGCCGTGACAATGTCCCCGCGCAAGTGATCGTGGGAACTCACGCGTGACATATACTTTTGGAACCAGAATTATCGACTCACTACTCTAGCTTACGACTCAAGAAACGAATTCAAGAGACTAAGCTAAAACAACCTCACAAGAATAATTCAAGCAACGATTAGTCAAGCATACAAGCATGAAATCAAGCGAGAATTAAACAAGCACTAATCAGACAAGAAGCAAGAATAAAATCAAGCAACTTATGATTAATCTACGCGCATGCACACAACATAAGCAACTTAAGCATAAATTATGCTACAAGTCCTAATATGCATGCAACCAATTAAGATTTACCCATTTAAATCCTAAGTCCAAATTAACATGCAACCTAACCGATTTACTCATTTAAATCCCTAAGGTTTATTTAAGCATGTTCTAACCTCGATTAAAATTATGCAAAACAATGCAAAATACTTAATCTTCTCTTATGCATGCAACCGGTTTTAACAAGAAATTATCAAGGAAAACTAGGTTCTATCACGCATGCAATTCTAACCAAATTTTAAGTCCCAATTTACTTAAAATATAACCAATTCAACATGCAAGGTGATTCAAGTTAGATGTGTATCAACACATTCACTAAGATGAATTCTAATCGGCATGCATTCAATTTAAACCAACTCTACATGCATCTATTCTACATGCATTACCGCAGACTCACCTCTCGCGTATCGACGATGATTACACAGACTCACGGCACCACACGATCAGACGGTCTTCGCTAACACTCCTCCGCTCCTTCAACCGTTCTCGTTATCGGCTTACTTAGTCCAACCGCGCCTTTCTCAATGGCCTCTTCGTCAGAAACTCCTTTCTCTTTGACAGCTTGATCTCGACACCACCTCCGTGTTTTCTCGATGATCACTTGATAACAACTCCGCTTCTTCGCCTAAGATCACTTTGGCAGCAACTCCTTCTTTTATGCGACTATCTCTCTCTCGGCGATCTCTCCTTTGTTTCTCTCTTAACTTTGAGAGAAAACAAAACTTTAAGTGTTTGAGTGTTTAGTGTGATGAGAGAAAATGAGAAACTTTGATAATGAGCTTCACTCCCTCTATTTATAGGCTCGAATTTCTCCTCCTCTCCTTAGTGCAAATCGACATGTGTTTTCTCCTTTTCTTGTTTATGCGACAAGTGCCTCTTCATCCAATTAAAACTCGCCAATTAGCTTCCTAATCCTTCTCTATTAGTGCATAAAACTCCTCCTCATTAGTGCATGTCTTCCTTTTTATTAGTGCATGTCGCTAATCTCCACATAATTTTATAAGGCAAATGTGTGACTTGGCTCAATGTGGTTCTCTTCTTCTCCTTAAGTCTTCTTGGTGAAAATTAGTGAGACTTGGCCACCTTAACACCACTTCTTCCTTAATCACCTTGATTAAGCTTAATCTCCCACTATCTTCTTTAATCTTTTTGATTAAATTAATTCCCCCACTTATCTTGCTTCCTATTGGTCGAAATTTTGAGAAAATAATAAATTTTCCCAAAACACTCAATCCTTTGTCTATCACCCTTGTTATTTCCCTCCAGCTCTTCTTATCTCCTTTGGACAGTTTTCTGGGTCGTCCGGCCGTTCCGTTCGGTACGCTCGGTAATTTCTCAGGCAATACAGACAGTGCGCCTTGGTCGGTTCGGTCATTACATCTCGGGTGTTTTGACTGTGTGTCTCGACGATTCCTCTCGGGCCTTCGACTAATTTTCTCGGTACATGTTTCTTGGCAACACTTCTTGGCATTTTTCAGCCAATTTTCTTGACTCGATCATCCTTAGGGTCCTGGCCATACTCCCGGTCATTCTGTCTTGGTTTGGTCATTTTCCGGCTCCTAACTTTTTCCTCAGACTTCTTCCGGTCGTTCTTCTTTGTTTTACATCTTCTTTCTTTTCAAGTACCTTCCGGTCCATTTCTTTGATCTTTTATTTTGAGATTTTTTTCCCTTGGTGAGGGTCATTACATTCTCCCCCCCTTATAAGAATTCGTCCCCGAATTCTCACGTCTCCCTCCTCTTTTGGGTGACGCTTATACTTCTGGGCATAGGTGTCGTCGCCTTGCGGTTACTATCTTGTTAATATCTTCGTCTAGATTCTCCTTCCTTTGGCCGTTTCTTTTCCGATATTTCACTCCAATACTTACCACCGTTTTAACTTTATATACTCGGACTCCGTTGGCTGTTGCTTCTTGGAAAGCTTCTGCATCTCCAGTACTCGCTTGGCTCCTCTTAATCGTTAGGTTCTCCATGCATCGAGACTTTTGCCTTGTTGTACTATGGCTGGATCACCATTAACTTCCTCGAGTCAATGCTTCCCTTTCTTCAGCTTGTTCCTGACTCTTCTTTCTTCCTTTCGTTTATAGTTTAACTCACTTCACCTTGATATACTTCTCCATACGACTTGAACCTTTTCCTTTATTGGCCTCAACACAATGTTTCTTCGTTTACTCACTTCTTTATCCTCACACGCCTTAGGATTGTCTCCCTTGTCCATTTTCTTCGGCTGGTTTTTGCCTCTTTAGCATGTTAGGCTTTGCCGTAGTTGTTTGTTATTTTCCTGCACCCTCTTCGTCCTACTCCTTTTGCACTTTCTTGGTCATGTTTACTTTGACTCTTTCTGTATGTTTGCCGCTGTCGATTGATTTGCACTATTCTTTCGGTTTCTTTGAGTTTGCCTCCACCTTCTTTATCATTCCCCTTCTTTTCACTCCTCCACCTTATAGTTAATAACCAGAACTGATTGTTCGTCCTTAACCAAATTCTCTTGTCCTCTCTTGAGCTTCTTCTCTTTTGTCTGATCGCGTTCTGTGGTGACTTATGTGAATCTTTCGTCGACCGCGTTAAATTATGCAAGGTAATTATGTCATATAATTATCTATGCAAACCTATAAAACTCAAGCACAATCAAAGCAAGTAATAAAAACAAGCAAGGATTAGCAAGCAGTTATATAGTACTACGAGAAATACGGCTAGAGAACATAAGGTACTTTTACAAACCGATGAAAAAGCTACACAAGTTCTACACCAACTTAGCCGATACTTCTAAGGGTTCGGATCCTAGACTAGACAATACATGTTAGGTCTAGAAACAAAAAGATTACTATCCAACCCTTACACTTACGCCCAAAAAGAAAATATCCTTCCCTTACTCCCCAAGAGTTCTACTGGTTCCTGAGCCTAGTACACATTTCGCACGTGCACACGCTAACTCTAGCTGGCTCATCAGGTGGCGGTTCAGCGGGAGACTCGGTTGAGGTAGAGGCAGCAGACGTCGAGTTTCCAGCTTGGTTCATCGGGTTCCCTTCCATTCGTTCAGCTCGTCTTAACGGATTCATTTCCATCTCTTCCCATCGACCGACTGGGCTTATTCTCTCTCTTACCATCCGGTACGGACATTCATGGACATAGTGTCCTCTTCCCCCACATACGGTACATACCATATCCTCCAGGTCCGGAAAGTGTTGTGGTCTTGTCCTCCAACAATGATTATTCGGATGCCCTGGTTCTCCACATGCTTCGCATCGCCTCCAGTACCTCATACGATTAGGGTTTGGGCAACAATAAGCAAAGTGCCCTCGCAGTCCACACCACTCACAGTCTTGGTTCGTTGGGTCACATATACGTCTTAACGCCGTCCTCCAACAGTTCTTCGTCCAATGCCCGACGCCTTCGCACAGCTCGCAGTATGGCGTGTTCCTCATGTGAACTTGACTTGGATAGAATACTCTCTTCCTGGCAGTAGCTCGCATTCTCAGCCTGCCTCTGGGTTGAAACGTCACGGAGTGCATCTCCAACTCCCCTTTCGCCTGCAGCTCTTGGTAGTATTCTCTTGTTCTCTTCAAACTTGAACTACTTTCTCCCATCTCCATCCTTAGTCGTTCTCGGTTCTGCTTCCTTAACTCATATCTCTTAGCAAGCATCTCCAAATCTCGGTCCATTGGTTCCTCCTCTTCCTCCGGTAACACCATTTGTAATGGCACAGCTCGAATAGGGCTATCACGTCTCAGCACTATCTGGTTCGACACTACCGGGTCTGGTACTACTTGATCTTGATCTTCTTGATTGCTCGAAGCTTGGCTTGGTTCTCCTTGTTCCCTTACTACTCGTCTCGCACTAAGTCTCAACCTCACGTCCTCCATAAATTCTGTACTCGCATCAGCTTCTTGTTCGCGGTTTCTTGGTTCCGAGTCTTGCTCATCTCTCGTCTCCACTACCAAAGTCGGAATGCTCTCATCATCACTTGACACTAAATCGATCACCTCCACAACTTTATCCCTTCTTGCCGCTGGTTCTCCGATCTTAGAATCCTCCGTAGTTAGTTCTTCTTCCTCATTGAGTCCTGGTACCGCAACCTCACCATCGTCTAACACCAAGAAAATTTGGGTAACCGTTTCTGCTTCCTCTTTCGCGGGTTGCTCTCCACTCGGACCTCCGGTCTCATGTACCACTCCTGCGCCGCTTGCAGCTCCTTCCTCCGGCACATACACGTCCGTCAAGAAATCCAGAATCTTATCAATCGCCTCCGGGTACTCCCTCATAAAGTTTTCAGGACTGATATCCTCGCCTTGGTCCTCCACAAGATCCAATAATAACCTTTGCAGTTTGTCGGCTAACTCCACCTCCGCCTCTCCATGATCTCCCACAGGGATAGTTTCAAACTTCCCTTGTGCATCCATCCGTACTTGAAGTCGACTTGGCTCGCCGATCTCCAACACTATTGTCTGGTCATCTTGATTAACTTCCAACTCCTCCGTTTCTTCCAGATATTCTGACGGATCGGTCTCGATAGACCAGTTGGTGTCGTCGGCATCGAACACCCCGTCCTCATCCCAATCGTTAGAATCATTTGGCCCTTGACTGTTTTCCGATTCCGTTGACATGAACCCGTTATGATGTCCACAACCCTCATGTCTCGGCCCCTCATCTCCTGAACCATCCCCGCAACCTGAATCACCTGAAGACATCTAAAATACCCACAAAAACAAGGTTAGACACTTAGTTCATTCTAAGGTTAAACCTAGACTAGACAAGCAAACTACCGGATAAAATTTTCATGTTCTTGCGACTCATTACTCGATAAAACTTTTGAAATGCACAAGTGCTCGCGGGTTCGAAACACCGCTCAGATACCACCGTTGTAACGCCCGAACCGTCCTAGGACCACGAAGGCCATCGGACAGCCACGGGACGCCACTTGCAGAATTGCACCGAGGTGGTCCGGCCGAGGGACGGAAGCTGCAGACTTCCCGACCGATCCTCCCTAGCACAATCCCACCCGCAACCGAGGTTACTTAGGCTTTTCAACCCTCGCGGCCTGGTGCGTTGTGTTAGCCCGGACAAGGCCGAGTATCATTTGCAACTTGCCATGTTTTCATGAAAACCGTATATATATTACTTTAGTAAAATAATTCATCACAAACAAATTATTAAAGCAATATATATATAGATAGTCGGAAAAATTTATACATAATCATTTTATAAAAATACATAGGGTTTTACAAGGAACACGAGAAAACCCTATCCGGCACCCTAAAGTTTGCTCCAGCTCTAGACTCACTTAGGCTTCCCTGCAAGACCAAAATATTATCATGAGTAATCTAAGATTACTCAGTGAGCCTGGGTACCCCTTTTTAATATCCTAAACAGGATTCTATTTCCCAACCCGACTACCCCGGTAATCAAAGAAAACAAGCAAGCTAAACAACTAGCCAGTTATCAAAGTAACGCAACAAAAGCTATAGCGGAAGCAATCAAACAATCAATCATTCAAACACACTCGCAGAACTAGATCACTACGACATACTTCAAACGATCACCATAGATATTGCTACTATAGGAGAGAAGCGACCTAAGGGACAAGGCACTACTTGGACACCTTAGACTCTCACTATCTATACACCGTACTAAGACGTCTAGAATATGACAAGGATACTTGAAATATCGTAGACTCTTAAACAACATACAACATGTAAGGACGACTAGCCATAAACAAGTGACGCTTGATTACTCTAGACTCTTTACACCTAGGGCCCTTCGATAATCTGTTCCGTTCCATCCCCTTCTCCATGCTGAGACCACAAAGGTCACCAACAAGAGCTCACATTTAAGCCACATCGTCATGTAGCGGTCACGCGGGTAGCTAGCCAGCCGTGACAATGTCCCCGCGCAAGTGATCGTGGGAACTCACGCGTGACATATACTTTTGGAACCAGAATTATCGACTCACTACTCTAGCTTACGACTCAAGAAACGAATTCAAGAGACTAAGCTAAAACAACCTCACAAGAATAATTCAAGCAACGATTAGTCAAGCATACAAGCATGAAATCAAGCGAGAATTAAACAAGCACTAATCAGACAAGAAGCAAGAATAAAATCAAGCAACTTATGATTAATCTACGCGCATGCACACAACATAAGCAACTTAAGCATAAATTATGCTACAAGTCCTAATACGCATGCAACCAATTAAGATTTACCCATTTAAATCCTAAGTCCAAATTAACATGCAACCTAACCGATTTACTCATTTAAATCCCTAAGGTTTATTTAAGCATGTTCTAACCTCGATTAAAATTATGCAAAACAATGCAAAATACTTAATCTTCTCTTATGCATGCAACCGGTTTTAACAAGAAATTATCAAGCAAAACTAGGTTCTATCACGCATGCAATTCTAACCAAATTTTAAGTCCCAATTTACTTAAAATATAACCAATTCAACATGCAAGGTGATTCAAGTTAGATGTGTATCAACACATTCACTAAGATGAATTCTAATCGGCATGCATTCAATTTAAACCAACTCTACATGCATCTATTCTACATGCATTACCGCAGACTCACCTCTCGCGTATCGACGATGATTACACAGACTCACGGCACCACACGATCAGACGGTCTTCGCTTAACACTCCTCCGCTCCTTCAACCGTTCTCGTTATCGGCTTACTTAGTCCAACCGCGCCTTTCTCAATGGCCTCTTCGTCAGAAACTCCTTTCTCTTTGACAGCTTGATCTCGACACCACCTCCGTGTTTTCTCGATGATCACTTGATAACAACTCCGCTTCTTCGCCTAAGATCACTTTGGCAGCAACTCCTTCTTTTATGCGACTATCTCTCTCTCGGCGATCTCTCCTTTGTTTCTCTCTTAACTTTGAGAGAAAACAAAACTCTAAGTGTTTGAGTGTTTAGTGTGATGAGAGAAAATGAGAAACTTTGATAATGAGCTTCACTCCCTCTATTTATAGGCTCGAATTTCTCCTCCTCTCCTTAGTGCAAATCGACATGTGTTTTCTCCTTTTCTTGTTTATGCGACAAGTGCCTCTTCATCCAATTAAAACTCGCCAATTAGCTTCCTAATCCTTCTCTATTAGTGCATAAAACTCCTCCTCATTAGTGCATGTCTTCCCTTTTATTAGTGCATGTCGCTAATCTCCACATAATTTTATAAGGCAAATGTGTGACTTGGCTCAATGTGGTTCTCTTCTTCTCCTTAAATCTTCTTGGTGAAAATTAGTGAGACTTGGCCACCTTAACACCACTTCTTCCTTAATCACCTTGATTAAGCTTAATCTTCCACTATCTCCTTTAATCTTTTGATTAAATTAATTCCCCCACTTATCTTGCTTCCTATTGGTCGAAATTTTGAGAAAATAATAAATTTTCCCAAAACACTCAATCCTTTGTCTATCACCCTTGTTATTTCCCTCCAGCTCTTCTTATCTCCTTTGGACAGTTTTCTGGGTCGTCCGGCCGTTCCGTTCGGTACGCTCGGTAATTTCTCAGGCAATACGGATAGTGCGCCTTGGTCGGTTCGGTCATTACATCTCGGGTGTTTTGACTGTGTGTCTCGACGATTCCTCTCGGGCCTTCGACTAATTTTCTCGGTACATGTTTCTTGGCAACACTTCTTGGCATTTTTCAGCCAATTTTCTTGACTCCTCGATCATCCTTAGGGTCCTGGCCATACTCCCGGTCATTCCGTCTTGGTTTGGTCATTTTTCGGCTCCTAACCTTTTCCTCAGACTTCTTCCGGTCGTTCTTCTTTGTTTTACATCTTCTTTCTTTTCAAGTACCTTCCGGTCCATTTTTTTGATCTTTTATTTTGAGATTTTTTTCCCTTGGTGAGGGTCATTACATTGATAGTATAAGTATTAATATTGTATTTAGTTAATCTTCTGTTAATGATTTTCTGACAGACTCCTCTCAAAGAATCGACACTCGAAGTTGGTAGAAAGATAATTTTTGTTTCTATGAAACCGTAAAGCTTCAAAGAACAAATGATGTGGATCGAATGGTCTCACAAGGGTTGCGGAAGGCCCTTAATATTACACTTTGCTACTTTCGGATATGACTCACCAAAAATAAACAAAGGATTTCGTTTGATATTACTCACAAACGAGATTGATCTAGAAAATAAGAGAAAGATTTTTATTCAAAAGACTAGATAATTTTGATAATGAGGTTACATGAGTTTTTAAAGAGAAAACAAAAACTTGCATGAAAGAGAGAGAAAACAATAATTCTCCTTGAAAAACAACATATAAAATTAAACACATCTTGAAACTCAAACTTGTATTAAACTCCTTGTCTCCATGCCTTGGACGCGCTTCCACTGTTGGGCCTTTTCTGAACGACTTACTGGGCCGATTGGAGAGTTCTTGATAGTTTCGGAAACTAGACTCACGGGGCTTTAGATCCATATGTAGATCGTCGTCTGGGGTACTGTAAGCTAGCAGCGACACTTGAGTTCTCTTGCATAAAGGCATGATCGAATTTATCCCTTTGTTGTACCCACGATCTGCCGTCTCGGGTAATAGACAAGAGGGCCCAGGCCGGACTCGCCTGATGGGCCGAAAGTGTGTTATCGATCGGCCCACCAGGCCCGGAGAAAGAAGGAGAGCGCGGAGGCGTTTCAAGTTGGTCAGCTCGCAGTTCGGTCCCGGTCAAAGATTCCTGCATTCAAGAGTGTTAATTAGTCCGCGCGAATCATGCCCTATTAATTGTACATTAATTGGGTAATTAATTGGTCGGTATAAATATGTAAGGGGGTCACTTGTAAAGGATAAAAGATTGAAAATTGTAATCGAGAAATAGCAATACAAACAGAAATATTCAGAAACTTTTAGTTCAGTTCGGAACTGCTTAACGGCGATAAGCTCCTCTACGTTTTTAATCACTTCGGAAGGAGAAGCTCATTCTCAGTTCTCACACCCTTGATGAGCTTAAAAATCAGACTTGTTATTTGGATTTGGGCTTGATTTATTCTTCTTGCTCCAAAGTTCCTCTAGTAACCCACGAATTGTTTGAGCAAGCTTCCTAGGATCATATCATTTTCTAACTACGCGCAGGCTGTGTATGGTGATGGTGTTGTTTTTTAAGAGTCTTGAAGTTTGCAACAATCTTATCTGATGCTTGTTTGTTTCCGACTCTTGACATGTTGAAGAAGTTGGCACTTTCTCCTCGAGCTTCAACCACATGCCAACTTATCTTTCATTGAGGATCTATAGTTCTTTTAATGTCCTACTTTAGCTTTGTGTTCAAACTATTGTCGTTAGTTGTATCATCAGGAGATACATATTATGTGCTTTACTTGGAACGAAATTTTTTGGAAGAAAGAAGAAAGAAAGAAAAAAGATAAAAAAAAACTTACATGACGAATGATGTAATGATGTTTTATATGACTTAGAGCATGATCAATGGGGGTCTTTATATGGGTCTCTTCAAAAAAAATTTGTATGAAAAAACTAAATAAATAGAAAAAGTATGAGAGAAGGAGAAATGGGTCTCTAGAAGTAGAGATTTTAGAGACTCTTTTTAATGAGTCTTGACATGTGTCTTTTTGTAATTGGATTAAATTATATTGTGATATAATTATATTACAAAAATTATTTGATTGCAAAAAAAATTAAAACAAATCTTTTTTTCAATCAATAAATTTTTCTACACTGTTTCAAAAAAATTACAGAGTTTTCGAGATTCCTAAATGCTTACAAATTGGAAAAAGAAAATTTGAGTTCAATTTTTTTTTTGGTACAGAGTTACAATAGTCTCTCGTGGTGGATGAGTCTGTTTATAGCATGCCATTCTTTATTATAGCATGCTATAAACGTTTATCCGCTGGTAATTTCTTACAAATGTAGGCCATCAAGTTACTTATTATCAAAAGTGTTAAATTTTTTTTTTATTCACTGTGCTAATTACAATCATTATATTTTGTTAACATTTCTTTTACTAATGCGTTCCAAAAGTGTTCACTGTGCTATATAACATGCTCTTAAAATGTCTCGATCTATGAGGAGTTATGAGGAGTGTAAAGCCGATTTGAGTTCAATTGGTGATGGATCAAAGATTGTAGATTGATATGAGTCATTGTTGATGAGAATGCAAACTCCACAAGGGTAAAATTGTACCACGAATTGAGCTTGTGGATGATAAAGATATATTTAAGAGCAAATGTGATGTGCTAAAGAAGCACAATTTGGCTTTGGAAAAGTCTAAGGAATAGGGAAAATTGTAAAGATCATCAACATTATTGCAATGAATAAGTAAAATGATCATCTTTTTCCACCATAGGAAGATCAAACCTAAAGTAAGATACCAAAGGTTTAAATCTTAAAGCTTCTACAAGATAAATTGTCAAGGCTTAGATGATTCTTGTGGACCACAATTTCATAAACTTACAAACTAAACCATGATATATTCCTTGGATCAATATCATTAGACTAGACCTCTCTCTCCATATATACAATGTTTTGGTTCTTTTACCCACATCAATGTGAGCCATGCAAATAATGGTAAAGATTGTGGTTAAGATCTGCAACAAGACATGAAAAAAAAAAGAAAATTCGCGGCGGCAGTATTAGTTTTGGAGGAAAACCCTAATATTGATTGCCACGTTGGCGTTGTGAACCCTTGTTCTATATATATTGGGTTGGAATGGAGAACCTAATATTGATTGCCACGTTGGCGTTGTGAAGCCTTGTTCTATATATATTGGGTTGGAATGGAGAACCTAATATTGATTGCCATGTTGGCGTTGTGAAGCCTTGTTCTATATATATTCTGTTAGTCTGAATTGCTGGGGTCTAGCTAGAGGTTATGAGATGAATGTGCTTCATTTTCCAGGTTACAATCTTGTGGTTCCATTTTTTTTGGATAACTACTCTGAGCCAGGTTCGTATAGTTTGATCCAAAAACTAACATCCAATTGTTCACATATAGCTAATCCGATTATAGTTTAACTACTCAAGAGTAAAATGCAGCTGCTAATGATTTTGTTCGGCGTGTTCTCTAAACGAGTCATTCGGAAACCCAGGATGCACACTGGTAAAGCTTAGGGTGTACTTGTTCTCGGACAGACGTGTCCAGAAGAGCAGCACCATTCTGCAAAGACCAACACAGACAAAGAGCGTGAGCGCATTTGCGTTTTCACAGCCTCAACAAGCCTCATCCATGAGCAAACAAAGTCAGTCAAGGCTTGAATGATGGAGGCATGTTCAGCTACACGGGGCCGATCAAGAGGAAGACCGACCACGGCCTCGGCCGAGGGGCTGAGCATGGCCTCGCCGAGCCAAGGCTGACCCTAGCCTCGGCCAAGGGACCAAGCATGGCCTCGCCAAGCCGAGGAGCAACCATGGCCTCGTCCAAGAGGCGACCACATCCTCTTCACGGCTGCTGCACACATCCTCGGTCCAAAACAGTGGACCACGTCATCTAATGTAGCATTTGCAAAGGGTACTTTCGCAAAGCCCAAACAGCAGCATTGGCAAATACATGTCAAAACCGCACAACAGCCTAAAACGCTCCTAAGTATAGGATGACATCTAAAACAAGTACATTACTCCAAAACCCAGCAAGGTTCATCATAAGACACACAAAAGCTACAAAGTCATCCCACATTCACCACAATGCAAAAACCTGAAATGTTAGTAAGGATACAAACCATCCAATACTACAAACAAAAGTCATAAAGGGACTAAAAGTAAACTAAATCACGAACGAAGAGGAGTGGTCACTCATCGGCCTCCTCATCCTCATTGGCCGCACCGTCGTCCTCTGAAATCCCTAACGCTCGCCTCACGCCAGAGACAAGCTCATCAAACACATCGCGAGCATCATAAATCAGGATCTTCCTCTCAAGCAAGAGCTGCTCCATACCATCCGGAATCGGTCCGTCAAGCTCGCGAAGACGTTCGGTGAACTCCAGGTTCGCCTCAATTTCAGCGAGGTACAACATGTTGTCCTTCGCTGTCACCCCGATCCTAACAAGCAACCTGGCAACCTGTCTAGCCCGGCTAGCAGAGCTACGAGCCGCCTCGTTCTTGGCCTTAGCAACGGCCTCTTTGATCGCTGTGTCCCTGAGAGCCTCAGCATCCAATAGCTTCCTCCTAAGCGAAGCAATCTCCTCCTTGTCCTTCGCATGCCTCGAAGACGCTCTCAACAGCTTACCACTCCACTCTTCCGACCTCTTCTTCGCAAAAGCAATGTCATCCTCAAGAGCTCGGTTCCTCTCAGTAAGCTCGACGCTGGCCTTCTTGGCCTCGCTGAGCTCACTATCACGAGAGCGAGAATCCTCCTCAAAACAAAAGGTCATTTGGTCCAGCTGAGTAGAAAGCTGCATAAAAAACAACAACATAGGAAATGCTATCAAAAACCAAAGGGAGCTAAGTAACAATAGCAAGTACAAGGAAGGAGAGAGATCAAACCTCAGAAACTTTGGCTTTTGCCAGCGCAAAAGCCCTCTCGCCAGAATCGAGAGTTCGAGAAGGCAGTACTGCAACGTCATGGTCCATCCACCCGGTAACAGAGGCCGGAGAGGAGCCCGCCTTTGTCGCTTCGAAGGTGCTCCATCGGGAGTACTTCCCACCTTACCCTCCGACCTAAGGGCTCTCTTTCGCGACTGCTCACACCGCATCGCAATCTCATCGGGGGTAAGGCTGGAAGCGCGAGAACGCTGAATCGGCGCAGCAGGAGTCTTAGGCGTTGTGGTCGTCGGAGCCCGAGTCTGTGAGCCCGCCCTTGCTGAAACCGCGGTGCTTGTCGACACCACCTTCGCCATCTCTGCTCGCTGATATGCTGAAACTCTAGGAGCACCTCGTCCAAGAACCTTCCCTGGGAAGATCCGGGTGGAAAGCGCCTTCTGGATCCTCTGAGGAGTGAACGACTTCACCCAATCGCCGTCCGCGGAAGCAAGAGCGCTGTGGATGGCCACTGCGTCACTCCGGCTAACTGTCTGAGATGCTGGCTTTACTGCAAAAAGAAACAATCTAGAAATCAGTATGCGAAACGAGAACACACCACGAAAAATTTCTAAGTATAGAATTATCTCTCTTCTCCCAGCTCATCCCTGAGAAATTTATACGAACAACACTCTTTAGAATTCTGAATTGCTGGGGTCTAGCTAGAGCTTAAGGGTACTTTCGCAAAGCCCAAATAGCAGCATTGGCAAATACATGTCAAAAACGCACAACGGCCTAAAACGCTCCTAAGTATAGGATGACATCTCAAACAAGTACATTACTCCAAAACCCAGCAAGGTTCATCATAAGACACACAAAAGCTACAAAGTCATCCCACATTCGCCACAACGCAAAAACCCGAAATGTTAGTAAGGATACAAACCATCCAATACTACAAACAAAAGTCATAAAGGGACTAAAAGTAAACTAAATCACGAACAAAGAGGAGTGGTCACTCATCGGCCTCCTCATCCTCATTGGCTGCACCGTCGTCCTCTGAAATCCCTAAGGCTCGCCTCACGCCAGAGACAAGCTCATCAAACATATCGCGAGCATCATAAATCAAGATCTTCCTCTCAACTAAGAGCTGCTCCACAGCATCCGGAGTCGGTCTGTCAGGCTGGCAAAGACGTTCGATGAACTCCAGGTTTGCCTCAATTTCAGCGAGGTCCAACATGTTGTCCTTCGCTGTCCCCCCGATCCTAACAAGCAACCTGGCGACCTGTCTGGCCCGGCTAGCAGAGCTACGAGCCGCCTCGTTCTTGGCCTTAGCAACGGCCTCTTCGATCGCTGTGTCCCTGAGAGCCTCAGCATTCAATAGCTTCCTCCTAAGCGAAGCAATCTCCTTATTTTCCTTCGCATGCCTCGAAGACGCTCTCAACAGCTTACCACTCAACTCTTCCTACCTCTTCTTCGCAGAATCAATGTCGTCCTCAAGAGCTCGGTTCCTCTCAGCAAGCTCGACGCTGGTCTTCTTGGCCTCTCTGAGCTCATTATCACGAGAGCGAGAATCCTCCTCAAAACAAAAGGCCATTTGGTCCAGCTGAGTAAAGCTGCATAAAAAACAACAACATAGGAAATGCTATCAAAAACCAAAGGGAGCTAAGTAACAATAGCAAGTACAAGGAAGGAGAGAGATCAAAACTCAGCCACTTTGGCTTTCGCCAGCGCAAAAGCCCTCTGGCTAGAACCGAGAGTCGGAGAAGGCGGTACTGCAACGTCATGGTCCATCAGCCCGGTAACAGAGGCCGGAGAGGAGCCCGCCTTCTGATACCAAATGATAGACTCCTCCCAAAGTATCGACACTCAAAGTTGGTAGAAAGATAATTTTTGCTTCTATGAAACCGTAAAGCTTCAAAGAACAAATGATGTGGATCGAATAGTCTCACAAAGATTGCGGAATGCCCTTGATATTACACTTTGATACTTTCGGATATGACTCACCAAAAGTAAACAAAGGATTTCGTTTGATATTACTCACAAACGAGATTGATCTAGAAAATTTGAGAAATATTTTTATTCAAAAGACTAGATAATTTTGATAATGAGGTTACATGAGTTTTTAAAGAGAAAACAAAGACTTGCATGAAGGAGAGAGAAAACAATAATTCTCCTTGAAAAACACCATATAAAATTAAACACATCTTGAAACTCAAACTTGGATTAAACTCCTTGTCTCCATGCCTTGGACGCGCTTCCACTGTTGGGCCTTTTCTGAGCGACTTACTGGGCCGATTGGAGAGTTCTTGATAGTTTCGGAAACTAGACTCACGGGGCTTTAGAATTATATGTAGATCGTCGTCTGGGGCACTGTAAGCTAGCAGCGACACTTGATTTCTCTTGCATAAAGGCATGATCGAATTTATCCCTTGATGAGCTTAAAAATCAGACTTGTTATTTGGATTTGGGCTTGATTTATTCTTCTTGTTCCAAAATTCCTCTAGTAACCCACGAATTGTTTGAGCAAGCTTCCTAGGATCATATCATTTTCTAACTACGCGCAGGCTGTGTATGGTGATGGTGTTGTTTTTTAAGAGTCTTGAAGTTTGCAACAATCTTGTCTGATGCTTGTTTGTTTCCGACCCTTGACATATTGAAGAAGTTGGCACTTTCTCCTCGAGCTTCAACCACATGCCAACTTATCTTTCATTGAGGATCTATAGTTCTTTTAATGTCCTACTCTAGCTTTGTATTCAAACTATTGTCGTTAGTTGTATCATCTGGAGATACATATTATATGCTTTACTTGGAACGAAATTTTTTGGAAGAAAGAAGAAAGAAAGAAGAAAGATAAAAAAAAACTTACATGACGAATGATGTAATGATGTTTTATATGACTTAGAGCATGATCAATGGAGGTCTTCATATGGGTCTCTTCAAAAAAAATTTGTATGAAAAAAACTAAAAAAATAGAAAAAGTATGAGAGAAGGAGAAATGGGTCTCTAGAAGTAGAGATTTTAGAGAATCTTTTTAATGAGTCTTGACATGTATCTCTTTGTAATTGGATTAAATTATATTGTGATATAATTATATTACAAAAATTATTTGATTGCAAAAAAAATTAAAACAAATCTTTTTTTCAATCAATAAACTTTTCTACACTGTTCCAAGAAATTACAGAGTTTTCGAGATTCGTAAATGCTTACAAATTGGAAAGAGAAAATTTGAGTTCAATTTTTTTTTTGGTACAGAGTTACAATAATCTCTTGTGGTGGATGAGTCTGTTTATAGCATGTCATTCTTTATTATAGCATGCTATAAACGTTTATCCGCTGGTAATTTCTTACAAATGTAGGCCATCAAGTTACTTATTATCAAAAGTGTTAAAAAAAAAATTTTATTCACTGTGCTAATTACAATCATTGTATTTTGTTAACATTTCTTTTACTAATGCGTTCCAAAAGTGTTCACTGTGCTTTATAACATGCTCTGAACATGTCTTGATCTATGAGGAGTGTAAAGCCAATTTGAGTTCAATTTGGTGATGGATCAAAGAGTGTAGATTTATTAGTAGATTGATATGAGTCATTGTTGATGAGAATGCAAACTGCACAAGGGTAAAATTGTACCACGAATTGAGCTTGTGGATGATAAAGATATATTTAAGTGCAAATGTGATGTGCTAAAGAAGCACAATTTGGCTTTGGAAAAGTCTAAGGAATAGGGAAAATAGTAAAGATCATCAACATTATTGCAATGAATAAGTAAAATGATCATCTTTTTCCACCATAGGAAGATCAAACCTAAAATAAGATACCAAAGGTTTAAATCTTAAAGCTTCTACAAGATAAATTGTCAAGGCTTAGATGATTCTTGTGGACCACAATTTCATAAACTTACAAACTAGACCATGATATATTCCTTGGATCAATATCATTAGACTAGACCTCTCTCTCCATATATACAATGTTTTGGTTCTTTTACCCACATCAATGTGAGCCATGCAAATAATGGTAAAGATTGTGGTTAAGATCTGCAACAAGACGTAAAAAAAAAAAAAAACTAGCGGCGGCAGTATTAGTTTTGGAGGAAAACCCTAATATTGATTGCCACGTTGGCGTTGTGAAGCCTTGTTTTGGGTTGGAATGGAGAACCTAATATTGTTTGCTACGTTGGCGTTGTGAAGCCTTGTTCTATATATATTGGGTTGGAATGGAGAACCTAATATTGATTGCCATGTTGGCGTTGTGAAGCCTTGTTCTATATATATTCCGTTAGTCTGAATTGCTGGGGTCTAGCTAGAGCTTATGAGATGAATGTGCTTCATTTTCTAGGTTACAATCTTGTGGTTCCATTGTTTTTGGATAACTACTCTGAGTCTGGTTCGTATAGTTTGATCCAAAAACTAACATCCAATTGTTCACAGATAGCTAATCCGATTATAGTTTAACTACTCAAGAGTAAAATGCAGCTGCTAATGATTTTGTTCGGCGTGTTCTCTGAACGAGTCATTCAGAAACCCATGATGCACACTGGTAAAGCTCAGGGTGTACTTGTTCTCAGACAGACGTGTCCTCAGCACCATTCTGCAAAGACCAACAGCAACGTTGACAGACAAAGAGTGTGAGCGCATTTGCGTTTTCACAGCCTCAACAAGCCTCATCCATGAGCAAACAAAGTCAGTCAAGGCTTGAATGATGGAGGCATGTTCAGCTGCACGGGGCCGATCACGAGGAAGACCGACCACGGCCTCGGCAGAGGGGCCGAGCATGGCCTCGCCGAGCCATGGCCGACCCTAGTCTCGGCCAAGGGACCGAGCATGGCCTCGACAAGCCGAGGAGCGACCACGGCCTCGTCCAACAGGCAACCACATCCTCTTCCCGGCTGCTGCACACATCCTCGGTCCAAAACAGTGGACCACATCATCTAATTGAGCATTGGCAAAGGGTACTTTCGCAAAGCCCAAACAGCAGCATTAGTAAATACATGTCAAAAACGCACAACAGCCTAAAACGCTCCTAAGCATAGGATGACATCTAAAACAAGTACATTACTCCAAAACCCAGCAAGGTTCATCATAAGACACACAAAAGCTACAAAGTCAACCCACATTCGCCACAATGCAAAAACCCGAAATGTTAGTAAGGATACAAACCAACCAATACTACAAACAAAATTCATAAAGGGACTAAAAGTAAATTAAATCACGAACGAAGAGGATTGGTCACTCATCGGCCTCCTCATCCTCATTGGCCGCACCGTCGTCCTCTGAAATCCCTAAGGCTTGCCTCACGCCAGAGACAAGCTCATCAAACACATCACGAGCATCATAAATTAGGATCTTCCTCTCAACCAAGAGCTGCTCCACAGCATGCGGAGTCGGTCTGTCAGGCTCGCGAAGACGTTCGATGAACTCTAGGTTCGCCTCAATTTCAGCGAGGTCCAACATGTTGTCCTTCGCTGTCCCCCCGATCCTAACAAGCAACCTGGCGACCTGTCTAGCCCGGCTAGCAGAGCTACGAGCCGCCTCGTTCTTGGCCTTAGCAACGGCCTCTTTGATCGTTGTGTCCCTGAGAGCCTCAGCATCCAATAGCTTCCTCCTAAGCGAAGCAATCTCCTCCTTGTCCTTCGCATGCCTCTAAGACGCTCTCAACAGCTTACCACTCAACTCTTCCGACCTCTTCTTCGCAGAAGCAATGTCGTCCTCAAGAGCTCGGTTCCTCTCATCAAGCTCGACAATGGCCTTCTTGGCCTCGCTGAGCTCACTATCACGAGAGCGAGAATCCTCCTCAAAACAAAAGGCCATTTGGTCCAGCTGAGTAGAAAGCTGCATAAAAAACAACAACATAGGAAATGCTATCAAAAACCAAAGGGAGCTAAGTAACAATAGCAAGTACAAGGAAGGAGAGAGATCAAACCTCAGCCACTTTGGCTTTTGCCAGCGCAAAATCCCTCTCATCAGAACCGAGAGTCGGAGAAGTCGGTACTGCAATGTCATGGTCCATCAGCCCGGTAACAGAGGCCGGAGAGGAGCCCGCCTTCTGTCGCTTCAAAGGTGCTCCATCGGGAGTACTTCCCGCCTTACCGTCCGAACTAAGGGCTCTCTTCCGCGACTTCTCACGCCGCATCGCAATCTCGTCGGGGGTAAGGCCAGAAGCGCGAGAACGCTGAATCGGCGCAGCAAAAGTCTTAGGCGCTGTGGTCGTCGGAGCCCGAGTCTGCGAGCCAGCCCTTGCTGAAACCGCGGTGCTCGTCAACACCACCTTCACCATCTCTGCTCGCGGATATGCTGAAACTCTAGGAGCACCTCGTCCAAGAAGCTTCCCTTGGAAGATCCGGGTGGAAAGCACCTTCTGGATCCTCTGAGGAGTGAACGACTTCACCCAATAGCCGTCCGCGGAGGCAAGAGCGCTGTGGATGGCCACTGCGTCACTCCGGCTAACTGTATGAGATGCTGGCTTCACTGCAAAAAGAAACAATCTAGAAATCAGTATGCAAAACGAGAACACACCACGAAAAATTTCTAAGTATAGAATTATCGCTCTACTCCCAGCTCGTCCCTGAGAAATTTATAAGAACAACACTCTTTAGAAGTCTGAATTGCTGGGGTTTAGCTAGAGCTTAAGGGTACTTTCGCAAAGCCCAAATAGCAGTATTGGCAAATACATGTCAAAAACGCACAACAGCCTAAAACGCTCCTACATATAGGATGACATCTAAAACAAGTACATTACTCCAAAACCCAGCAAGGTTCATCATAAGACACACAAAAGCTACAAAGTAATCCCACATTCCCCTCAATTCAAAAACCGGAAATGTTAGTAAGGATACAAACCATCCAATACTACAAACAAAAGTCATAAAGGGACTAAAAGTAAACTAAATCACGAACGAAGAGGAGTGGTCACTCATCGGCCTCCTCATCCTCAATTGCCGCACCGTCGTCCTTTGAAATCCCTAAAGCTCGCCTCACGCCAGAGACAAGCTCATCAAACACATCGCGAGCATCATAAATCAGGATCTTCCTCTCAACTAAGAGCTGCTCCACAGCATCCGGAGTCGGTCCGCCAGGCTTGCGAAGACGTTCGATGAACTCCAGTTTCGCCTCAATTTCAGCGAGGTCCAACATGTTTTCCTTCGCTGTTCTCCCGATCCTAACAAGCAACCTGGCGACCTGTTTGGCCTGGCTAGCAGAGCTACGAGCCGCCTTGTTCTTGGCCTTAACAACGGTCTCTTCGATCGCTGTGTCCCCAAGAGCCTCAGCATTCAATAGCTTCCTCCTAAGAGAAGCAATCTCCTCCTTGTCCTTCGCATGCCTCGAAGACGCTCTCAACAGCTTACCACTCAACTCTTCCGACCTCTTCTTCGCAGAATCAATGTCGTCCTCAAGAGCTCGGTTCCTCTCAGCAAGCTCGACGCTGGCCTTCTTGGCCTCGCTGAGCTCATTATCACGAGAGCGAGAATCCTCCTCAAAACAAAGAAACGATAGCCTAATGCATGGTAATTAAAATATGTCAGCATGCAAGTTGAAAAAAAAATGAAAGTTAAGCATGCAATCTGAAATTTAGAGTTTCAACCGTCCAGTTTATTTTTTTTAAAAATAATGTATTCTGAAAATACGAAAACATTGTTCATTCATATCGAACATAGACTCGTATAGCTTTTCCTGTGTAGACCACGAGTTTTAATACAATCCACACAAATATATAACCCTGATTGTTATAATCCTTATCTTCTTTTGTCTATGAATATTTGAACTACAACAAATTGTAACTTCTCTCTGAAACATTTTCTTGCTTCTAAATACACGCAAAAAAAAAGAGGCCAATCGGGTTGGTGCTAAACTTGAAAGATCTGAATCCTAGTTTGCGAAACCCGAAAGTTGCTGTGAAAATAATTCGAGAATGGCCACCTCAATTTATTCAAGGACAGCCTTTTTATCAAAGTTTGATTTTGGTAGACGAAAGGGTAAGTATTCTTCCTCATCCTATTTTGCCGTTTTTTTCAAATATCAAACGAGATTTACAACAAAAATAAGTCAATGAAATGCTAAATTATGTTTATATTATAGGGAAATAGGATTGATGCCAAGATAGATGCGGGACTTTATGTAGACTGTTACTATGGAAAGCTCAATGAAGGAGATTGGTACGAGATTTCAGGATTTTTAGTGATTGAAGGTTAACAATCATTCCGAAACTCAAACCATCCGTTTGAGATCCTGATCCAGAAAAAAAAAATAAAAATGGTTCCAATAAATCCCCGAAGTACTGATAATTTTATTCTTATGTATGATGCATTGAAAATGCATAATTCGACGCCTGACGAGAAGAATTGTTGTGTAGGTAAGTTATTATACTCAAGTCATCTTCATAAATCCATCCTTATTTATCATATATTTTTTTCATTGGAATTATCTTTTATGTTAGATGTCTTAGGCATGGTGGTACATGTAAATGAGCCGCAGATAATTGATTTCCTCGATCATCAAAATGACTATATTTCAGAGAATGAAGTTGTGACCTTCACTATCCTTGAACACAAGTAAGAGATTTTTCAAAACTTTCTATAACATTGTAAGTACATACAAATTTTATTTTAAACAGTTCTTGATTGAATTATACACAATCAATTTTTTTTCTGAAAGTGGCCAAGAGATTGAAAGTGTTGATGTTGGTTCGGTTTGTACTGCATTTCTTGAGAAGCTGAAAACAATTCTTTCTTCACCTACCTATACTAATCAACCAATAGTGTGTACTCTCCTGTTTTGGAGGATCTCTGTTTATGAAGGTATTGTCATTATTTAGTCTCATATACCACTCAAAATATTATTTTTTACTTAAATTCTACTTTGCTAGGTATGCAATGTTTGATGTCTCAGTTACGATGCTCAAAGGTCATTCTTGAAGATGAAGTGGCTGGAATTAATACTGGCGATATGCTGTAATTTCATTAATTTAATAAATTGATAAATAGTATAAACAAAATTATGTGGGAAGTTTAATCCTGAATTGTTTAATTTTTACAGACGCTGGCTAGATGTTGATTCCAGTGATGAAGACAATGAAGATGAAGATTGATTTTGTGGTTCGAGCAGCAAGCTATAGTTTGATGAAACTTTGGACATGAAAATTCGTTTTAATTTATTTAATTATGTTTTGGAATGATTATTTTATATTTTTTTAAGTATTATGCATTGACAAAAAGGAACGAAGGTTTTTCTTGGCTAACCTATATGAGCCTGGCCTTAATAGACGCCAATATGAGAACCTTCGCGACTCTTAGAACTAATATTTAAGCATTCTACGTCTTTATATTATTATCGTGACCTTTTGTTTTCCCCTGTCAAGAAAGAGAGAGAAAAATAAAAGATTATTATCATCCATATCCTTGTGGTAATATCTCAAACGATATTTAATTACTTTTTTCGTTTCATCATTTCTTAGTTTGTAAGTTTAAAGATTTTTATAAATATTTTTTTCAGAATTAGAGATGGAACGTGAAAGTTCTAGGAAACGGAAAGAGCTCATGTCAGATTTCAGATGGGAAGATGGAGCAATCAACATGGTTAAACAAGCGTTCCGAAAATCGAGAGACATGGTTCTAAAGGAAACGACGAGACATTTCACTGCGATTATTGATATGTTGAAAGAGTATATTAACAAAAAGGAAGAATCTGTTGGCTTAAACTGTCAGCTTGAAACAATCGATGCTCAGATCTCGCTAATAAACGATATCTTGGAGGGGCAAATCGACTTGGTTGAAGAGCGAAACAGGCTAGAAGATGTTAGGGTTGTTATTGAGAAAGATGAAAAAGAATGTGTTGTTCCTAATATTGATTGGGATAAACTTCATGTTCCGTTTAGTGGTTAACAATGTTAAGAATTTTATTTTAATCGTTTGCTGTTCTTGAACATATTTTGTGTAGACCAAGTGTTTGATTAGTTTAACTATTGGATAGTTATTCCCAATAGCTATTTCCAAGTGTTTGATTAGTTTAACTATTGGAAAATAATCGTAGATTCTATCGGAAGAGTCTTTAGTGTTGGAAATAGCTTGGAACAAGGTCCACCATACAAAGAATGGAATGAGTTATTTGTTGTTCTTGAAAATATTGAATAAGTTGTTCTAAATTATTAAGCTTTATATTTAATTTTTTCCGAATATTTCAAAGGTACTGAATGATGATAATTTGCAGGGGTGATCGTTTCTCATGTAGTTTACCAAAGGACTAAGCGAACGGCTTCTATGATCATTGGATACATCTTGACAATGATATTATCATATGTGTATTACGTTTTGCCAAACTCGAAAGCAATAAAGGTTCAAATCATTTCTTGCTAATATATTTATAATTGCTTCCTTTATAAAAAAGATACCTAATTATAAAATTTTATTAATATAGATACATGGATGGCTACCACGGTGCACAATTGTACCAGTGTCATGATCAATCCTCCATGTCCTCAAGTCACACAGATGTTGGATGCCTTTGCTGATATGGAAATTTGAATTTAATTTCAAAGTGTATGACTTTTATATTTCATATTTACAAAAAAATGATACTTTAAACCCCTATGATAATGTGATTGGATTTAAAATTTATTTATAATATTATTTTATTTATTATATAATACATAAATCGAAATCTTTAATATATTAATTCCCTTTTGTATTCAAAATAGTTGTCCCCTCTGATATCTACATATTCATGAACCTTTCAATTATTTAGTTAAAAGGTGTGAGTGGTAACATCCCTTCGAGTCGATACTTTTATGCAACCATTAACACCTCATAAATTCTTATAGTCGAGTTTTAAAACTTAAAACTAAACTATTGTCTTTTCAACTTCTACATTTCACTCTCTTTCGAAACTTCTCTCTAACTCAAATACTTTTGTCTTTTTAAGACAAAAAAAATGGCGAGATTTGTGATGATCGACAAATTGTATCTTTGGACAATGGGATGGATAATTTGTGTCAAGGTTTTCCGTTCATGGAGAGTGACAGATCGTTCGAATGATGTGTCAACAGAGCTAATCTTGGTAGACGAAGAGGTATGTTATACAGATTTATTTCTTTGTTTCTTCATATGTATTCGTGTGTCTAAATACCTTGGATAATCATACTCTGAATTAGGGTACATTTGAACATGCTACTATCCCGGCATCACTCAATGGTGTTCCGCAATTTAATTTGTCGGAGGATCGAACTTATGTTATAGAGAAGTTCGAAGTCAAGGATGAAAGAGAACAGATCCAGAAAACTAAAATCGGTTATCGGATCTTCTTCACAGAAAAAACTATTATCAGTTTTGCAAGAGATCCTATCATTTGCAAATCTTTTAATAATCTAGATTTTAAACGTGTTTATGATAGTGCGTTTCATGGAAGATGGCCTTACGGTAAGTCATACTTTATAATGGATTGTTTTAGTAAACTTTTATTTGTTATTTATAATACATATTAATTATTTTTTATGGCAGTTAATTTGATTGGATGCATCACCAATATGGGTGAAATCAAGAGTTTCAAAATAGAAGATAGTGCCGATCGTTGGAGCTTGATGGATCGCTACATAAAATTCACTATCGAGTCGATTGAGTAAGTTTATATATGAATAGAAATATCTTTTGAAACAATTTAAAGTACTTGATAAAATAAGTTGGTTGACCTTTTTTATATCAATAAACTTTTTTCCAAAGGGGATATGTACTTGACTGCTTCGCAACAGGAGTCTATGCCAATCATATGTTCAAAACTTTCAAACTGCGTAACAGGAAGAGGGTCTGTCTGTTCAAGATGTGGAAAGCACTAAGATTTGAAGGTGATTACATTTGTTTATAAAATATTATTTTAGAAATTCAATGCAATTAATTATGATAATGAATAATTTATTTTATTTATAATCGGTGATGCTAGATGATAATGTTCTCCTAACCAACAGTGATGGATGCTTGGAGATTATCAAGGACCCAAAGAGTGAAGAATTTGCAAACTACATGTAAATGTAAGTCAGAGTCTTACTTTGGATCATCTTTCGATTATTTATTTTAACTGACTATCTTCAAATATGTAGGTACAATTACGTTGATCATGGTGAGTCAAGAATCAAAGATTTGGATGATACCGACTATAGGTTCGATATGGACCTAAGATAATAAACAAATCTAACTTTATTTGTTTAATGATTAATTGATATGAACTATACTGATTAAAATTTATCCTTCTGCAAAATACAGAGATGCACTTGACTCCTATATTCATCTTGTTGTTGAGGACTCCTTTGAGAAGCATCGAAATCCTTATTGAGAACTATGTTCAGATCCGATCTTCGATGTTCTGTATTTTTAGTAATTATTGATAAACACAATTGTTAATTTGTATTTGAAGATGTGTTGAGATTTTATAAATTAATTAAAATATCATTTTTCCGGATTATTTAAAAAATTACGTTAATTGCAAATGATAACATATAGAGATTTGTGTAATTTAAAATTTTAAAGTCCATTATTATAATTTACAAAATAACGTTTATTTTAAAGATCAACATATGGTCATTTACAACAGCTTGATGATTTTCATTAAATCTGCAGGAGTAAAAATATGTTAAATTTACTTTTTGAATAATGATATTAAGCATATCGAGAATATTAAAATCGTCTTTTATAGAATCACTGTTGTGAAACCATGTGATGAATTCCCAGTTCGTGTTCCAGAAAAATATTTTCAGACTTTTACTTCTATCTTGGCTGGAGAATTAGACCAGAATTTATTGTTTGGTGAGTTGTTAACTTTGTTTTTTTTTTAATTAATTTTACGTGAAAAAAAAAATATTAATTCATATGTTTTATTGTAGATGTAATCGGCCAGATCGTTGGTGTCGGAAATCTTGATAGCGTGATGTTCATATATTTTACCTTGTTTTCCCTTAGTATATTCACATCTTTTGCATCTTTTGTTATCCATTTTGACCATTATTGCATAGCTTTAGGACTAATCATGCATTAGAGTTTAGTTGCATTGCATTTGCATCTTTTCATGCATAAACAGGTGATTTTGGAGCTTAAGGAGCATGGAAGCAATGCTCAGGAGAAGTGAAGCAATCATGAAGGGAAAGCAAGAGAGTTAAGGCTGAAGAACCAAGGTCCGGAGTCCAGCTCGACCGCACACTCGACCAGACACTCGACCGTGTGCAGAGAGGGACTCGACCGAGTGGAGGATGCACGAGAGAAGCCAACTCAACCTGTCACTCGACCGAGCACAGGGTCGAGTTGACCGAGCCGTTGACTATTTTATCTTTTAGTATTTTTAGGGCTTCCACCTCCTCTCCTATATAAATCCTTGTACCTACAGCCACCAAAAGAGTCCAGCTTTTTAGAATAGTCAGGCACCTAGTTTTTACCTTTTTGGGAATTATTCCTTTTGCATTTTTATTTTTTAGATCTTGTACTTCTCTTTGAGAGAAAAACATAAGATTCTTGGATTTTGTTGGTTTCATAACTTTCAAGATATTAAGAATTCGTGTTTGATTCCTCTTGAGTATTATAGATCTTTGTTTTATCTTTCATTTGATGCAAGTTTCAGTATTTTCTGGGTTTATGACTTTGATGTTCATCATGTGTTCTTGTGAGTAGTAGCTTAGGATCTTGAGGATGGGGTAGGCTGGGCTGTGTTTGAGGTTTGTTTGATTTGGTCAAGCTTGATTGTTGTAGATCTCTTCTAGGCTAGATGTTCTTAATGCTGATCCTATATCTGAGAAGGTAGGGTTTGATTTCAAGCATCTTAGCATCACACCAATGTTTAAGAAGCATAGATAAGGCTAGATCTAGAGCTTACCATTAGACTTGCTAAGAGATTAGAGGTCTTGTTTGGTATGAGATGTATTGCTTAATGCCTGCTTGTGTAGATTCTTTACTATGTGAGAACAAGTCTAGAAATGCATTGGTTTGATTGTTTCTTGCCGTGAGAGTGGATTAAACATGTCTTAGATTTATATGTCTAGAGATTAGCTCAAAGTTTGCTTGAGATTTGTTGACCAAGTTAGATAACCTCAATCATTAGTCCAGCCCATGAATCCCTCCTCAAGGCCTTCCTTGTTTATTGATTTCTTAGCTTAAATCCTGTTGTTTGATCGTGGTTTGATTCGTTTTGGTATTGCTCTTTTTTCTTGTGTTGCTCTGTTTTTGCGTATTTGTCCAGCTCGACCCTGCACTCGATCAACACCCGATCGAGTGCTTGCTCGAGTTCATCCCCAGAACTTTGGTTTATGATTTGTGTTTGTCCTGTTTCATCTGAACTGCATTTCTGTTGCATTCATTTAGCTTTCTGTTCATTACTTGCCTGCATTAGTTCAATACTTGCATTATTGTAGTTTCTATTTCTGTTCCAGCTTCATAACTGCTATAATCATTCTGTTTCATTTACATTTAGCATCTAGTTCTTGTAGTTTTACTTTCTGCACTTTGCATTTTCATCATAGGATTGTTAGTGACAAACATCCTTTACATTTGGCTTGACTTAGTCTCATATGCACATCTTGATTGTTCACAAACACTCAGATAGGATTGACACCTCTTATACTGCAACTGTATAAGGGGAATTTAAACACCTTACCATCCATTCATTCATATCTCACCATTGCATACATTCATCATCCACCACCACAAAGAAAGCTAGTTTCAATTTGGCGTTGTTGCCCATTTGAGTGTGTTTTTTTGTGACATTTAGGATCATCATTAGTCTAAGATTAAGTTCGTTTATCCACTTGTTCCCTACTGATCTTGTTTCTTCTACTGCTTGTCTGTGATTGAGTTTCAGGTACCAAGTCGACCATCAACTCGACCACCACTCGACCGAGTAGTGATCGAGCGCTTGATCGAGTCAGACAGCGTATCTAAATAGACACCACTTCCCAGTCGACTCGACCACCCACTCGAGCCTGCGCTCGATCGAGTACCTGTTCGAGTCTATCATCATGTTTCACAGCCGTATGTTCCCTTCTGTACCATGGCAACATCAACCCGGATTCCAGGCTCAGTGGTGTCACCCTCCAATGTTCCAGACCTCACAAGCCCAAGAACCTGACTTAAAAGCTATGATGCAACAATTTTTACTTGGGCAAGCAACTGGGCAGATTGAGGTAGCAAAGCAGTTTGATGAGCTGAACCAAACATTGAATTCCTATTCTAATGAACTAAACTCTAAGGTCAAGTACATAGAGAGCTCCATTGCTTCTTTTTCAGCTCCTAAGCCACACCAACTTCCTGAAGAAGCTATATTCAAAACCCAAGGGAGTTTACAGCTAAAGCTATTAATCTCTATGAAGAAGAAGTCACTGAGGACAGTGAGGTTCAAGCTGGGGAGGATTGGTCATTTCTTGAAGCTCAGAGTTAAGATTGTGCAAAGCAGACTGAATCTGTCATTGCACTCGACCAGGTGCTCGAGCCAGTACTCGACTGAGTGCCTGATCGAGTGGTCAATCGAGCTGAGGACACAGAAGCTGTTAAGCCTGCTAAGTATATTCCTCCTGCTTACAAACCACCTCTACCGTTCCCAGGACGTTTCAAGGCACAGAAGCTGAAGGAACTAAGGGAAATCATTGAGAGAAAGGAAATGATGGCTTTGCAACAAGAGAAAGTAATGGCCATACTACAAGAGGTTGTTATTGAGGAGAAGGAGGAAGATAGAGGACCTCCTTTGGAAAGATATGCTCACAATCCTGCACTCAAGGACATGCTTCTTGAATTATCCAAGAAGAAGGCTCATGATCAAGACATGAAGGATTTGAGAGAGATTGGGAAAGCTGTTGTCCCAACAAAGCTTAAGGATCTAGGCTCATTCAACCGACCCTGCTCCATCAGTTATATGCACTTCAACAAGTGTCTATGTGATCTAGGAGCTTCAGTGAGCTTAATGCCATACTCAGTGGCTGAGAAGTTGGGATATGAGCATTTTAAGCCTTGCAATCTCTATATTGGCCTAGCAGATGGATCCAAGAGGGATGTGCTTGGAGTGATTGAAGATTTTCCAGTCAAGATAGGGAAAGCTAGAATCGCAACTGACTTTGTGATCATGAACATAGACCAAGAGCCAGAAGATCCTCTCATCTTGGGAAGACCATTCTTAGCCACAGCTGGGGCAGTAATTGATGTTAAGATGGGAACCATCAAGCTCCACCTTGCTAAAGACTTCACTATGAAGTTTGACATCAAGAATTCAACACATCAACCTACTATTGAAGGTCAGCACTTTGTGGTAGAGGAAAAAGCTAGTTGTGAAGTTTTTGAGGATGGAGAGGACCCTAGGATTAAAGGTTCAGCCCAAGCCAAGACTGTCCAAGAACTAAAGGGTTCAGTTCAAGTGCTAGATGGTTTAGTGAAGGAACTTCAAGCTCAGCTCAACAAGAGGTCGTTGAAGAAGGCAAGACCAAGACTCAAGTTTAAGAAGAAACATGGTTCAAGTGTTAAGGAAGTAGTGATAAAGAAGGAACACCAAGGTTATCAAGTAGAACCAGGGGGGATTTCATCACCTCCTTGGTATCCAAACCAAGCTTGAAGAGTTATAGAAGTCAAGCTTAGTGACTCTAAACAAGCTCACTAGGGAGGAAGTCCCTAAGGTATCTCTGTATATATTGCTTAGGATTTTGGTATTTTGACTTTTGTTTTGGTGTTTTCGTGGTCAGGGAAGCAAAGGAGTCTAAACAGAAGACGAGAGGAGCATACGCGGTCCAGCTCAACCCCCCCACTCGAGCACGCACTCGACCGAGTCACGGTCGATCGCCATCGTCGAGCTGCCCCAATCTCCATCTCCAAGTCACCAACAAGACCCCTCCTACTCCTTTGACAGCATGCAAATGGATGTGGACAACTTCTTCCACAACCCTTGAGGTACCACTATCACCTTCACTTGTAAATACCATTGCATTTGAAATTGTGTTTTGTTTTTAAGTCTTGAATCCTCTTACAAATTTCTTTCACACGGGGGACTGTGTGATTTAAGTTTGGGGGAGGGTTTGAGATAGCATTTAACATTGTGTTTTTTGTTCTTATTTCAAATTTTTAGCATCCTAATATTAGTACTCGCATAGCATCTAAGGCATAGAAAAACCCTAAAAATTTGAAAAATTTTGAAAAAATCTTTATAAAAAAAAGAGTGTTCATGTAGTTTGCATTGCATATTAGGATCTTGTTTAGCATGTTTCATGTAGGATTGTATAATATTTGCATTAGGGATCTATGATGAGTTTTGCCTTGTTAGCTTGCTTATTCACTAGACTAGGATCAATGCCAAAGTTAATAGTACTTTGATGCTAGTTGAGTGGTTAGAAGCATAAGATTGAACCAAGCTGATCTAGTGTTAAATCAATAACCCGAAGCACACTCAACCACGATCTAGTGGTGTCGTTGTAGCACTTCAGGGTCGAATCCACAGAGACCAAACGTTACACTATGAAATTATATAGACCGAGTATAGCTAAAGCAAAGAAGAAGTTTGTTTTGCAAGTAACAGAATTAAAACATAAAATAAATAGGAGTTTGTAAATTTAAGAGAAAGTATTGGGTGCAGGGAATCAATCAAGGGTTATGATCACGGAATTGGGGGATGGATTGGGATAGCTTTAGGAACCGTTCTTGAACTCGAATCTCAAATATAAAACTAACCTACTGTCGCAGTATTAGTTATCTAAGCAAGGAATCGAATGAAACCTAAACCGTCATTTGGATCTAAACAATCCTAGCAAGCATTAAGTTCTAGTCCGATTATGTTCACAAGGTGCCCCAACTTCAACTGTCGTTGGCTAAAGATCACCTTGCTCACCTAAGTTCTTTCAAGTAATTCAACAACACTTTTGATGCCTAGATGAATTAAACCTATGATCATAAACAAGGTAGCTAATCTAGTTTAAGCAGTAAGAACAACAATAGATGAAGAACATAATAGATCAATCCCAAATCTAACAACCTAAATCAATGAATCATAAATCCCCCTTTGAAACCCGAAACCCAACAGTAAGAATACTCAGACATCGAACAGAGACAATCACAAATCAAATATGAAGAAAACATGTTTGAATTGCAAAAGAAGTAAATAGGGTTCAGAATTCTTCTCCAAAAGGTTAGAAAGGATTAGAGATCTTCTCCCAGGCTTACAAGTGCTCAAAACGGCGTAGAGTAAAAGTGTTATTCTAGGGGTCGATCCCCGTGCTTAAATAGTAAAATAAATCCCTAAAAAGTCGGTTTAAAACAAAAAAAGGAAAGATTGCGTCGGGGACGGGAATGGTCGATCTCGAAAGGATCAGCCGATCCTGGATGATTTTATCTGTTTTCTCCATCTGCTTACTATTTCGATCAGTCTTCAACCAATTTAGCTCCAGATGCATTATTTCACCCCCAAAACACTCAGATCCCTTCCAAAGTCACCTAGAACCTGTAAAGACTCACAAAGGACTAAAAGGACTCTGAAAGCACACTTGGACCTAGGAAAAGACTCAAAACAAACCTAAAAACTATAGTTAAAACCCTATAAAATACAGACACATCAATTCCCCCGGACTTGAATCTTTACTTGTCCTCAAGCAAGAACAGACAAAAACTCAGGAACAGAGAGAAGGTTTGAAAGTGGAAACTCACATTTTCTTTGGAACTTCTTCTTTGCACTCTTCATCACATCAAATTGAGAACTACTTTCTGTACTCTGCCCATGATTAGGATCAACACTCCCTACTTTGAACTCCACAGTTTTAAAGAACCTTCAGCATCCCCATTGTTGTCTCTCTAAATCAGATTAGTGAAAACGTGTGGTCTCACCGAGGGAATATCGATCACCGAACTTATAGACTCCTTCAACCTTTTACTGCCCACGACCTCCTCTTATGCTCCTTTTCCTCTCTCTTTTCTCACTTCCAAAGGATTGATTTCTCCCTAATTTTCTACGGTATAATTTTTTTTTTATCAATCCTTTGCTCTTTTCTTGTGGACAGGTTTCCATGAGTTCCGAAAGATGTACGGGTTTACGCACAACCCTCGGTTCACTTCTTTTATTACCTATATCCTTTTCTTCTTCTTTCTTTCTTTTTTTCTGTTTTTTTTTTATGAGTATCGAAGGGAAGAGAGAGGGGAAGCATACTTTGTGAGGAGATGCATGTCTTGTATTGCTTAAGGGAGGAGTCTTGTCTGATGTATACCAAGCCCCAAGGTAAGAAATTAAATCCGGTTAAGTCCTGTCAAAGCTAGAGACAACTTCTGGTTCAACTTAGTGTTCTCCTTGGCGAGTGTCTTTTGGGGCGTGTTGAGACTGCTCACGTTCATTCCAAGCTTCATTCCAAATCAGAGGTACAAAACCAATCATAAGAGTGTTAGTTCAAAGCAAAAGATTCCTGGAAATGATCATAGTTTCCCAATTTTTGACTTAATAAAATAAGAAAATGACTCAAATAAAAGAAAAATTCAAAGTAAACAACCAAAGAAAACGACATCAGTAACTTGGAGACATCCCTCCCCCGGACTTACTTCACACCGTCCCGGTGTGAAAGAAAAACCAAGAAAAGAATGAATCCGACAAAGAAAATAAGAAAAAATGAAAAAGAAAACGTAAGGACAAGAATGGGATCACCCGATCTGGAATATTATTGAACTTAGAGACACTCGCAGAAAACCACCGGGATCGATCGATCTTTAAGGAGAATTGACTGATCCGATGCTCCTAGAACAGAAAAAAAAATTCGCATCTTTTGCGTTTGGAACCTGTTCCTGAAAACACTTAACACCGGATGTGATTTCACAGTAATAAATCCTAAAAACAAAACCAAAATCCTAAGATAAATAAAAAGAAAAGGGTAAGCCAGCACAAACCCCATGGGTTGCCTCCCATAAGCGCTTGTTTAAGGTCTATAGCTTGACCGTGGTTTCAGGTGTCAAGTGTTGGGAGGATGAGAACTCATATCAGAACAAGCTCTCCAATTCGTCAACTTAAGCTCCAAAGTCTTTTTCAGCATACCATCCATTGCTTCTTGGCCTTTTTCTTTAAACTTCGGAGTAAGGATGGCTTTAACTTTAGAGAAAGGCCGAGATATTCCTTTGCACTTCACCTTGTACTCAATGGTATCTCTAACATATTTTTGGGGTACCAGGGTTATGTGAAGATCTCCTATTACTCTCTCTATCTTCGGCTTGTCTGTCTTCTTAACCTTCTTTGACCTCTTCTCAGAAGAATGAGTGTCTCCATCCAGGACTTCGTTGACCTCATTCTTATCACCATTCTCTCTCATTGTCATGACATCCACCTTCTTCTCATGTTCTACAACTACACAAGAGCAATGTCTTATAGCTTCATTTGCAATGATTGCGTTGTAGAAGACCTTATCATCAATGTTAGAGAAAGTTATCCTCTTATTAGGCAAGTCAACAACTGCTCCTACTGTTGCTAGGAAAGGTCTCCCAAGAATCAAAGGCATAACAGAACCCCCACTCATTTCCACAACATGAAAATCTGTAGCAACTAAGCAATTCCCAACTCGAACATCTAAATTGTTAATGAAGCCTTGTGAAGTCGTGGTGACAACATTTGCAAACTTTAGAGAGACCTTAGAAGCGTTCATATCATCAATCCCCAACCTCTCTGCAACAGCCTTAGACATTACGTTCACACTGGATCTAGTGTCACAAAGGGAATCCTCAAAGTTCACTCCTAGGATGGAGCATGGAACAACAAATCTTCCTGGATCTTCTAACTTGTGTAGTATTTTCAAAGCTGGAGCATGAATGTTCTTCTCTCGAGCCAAGAACGTCTTAACCTCCTCCAAATCCTTTTCTTCAACCACAACATCATTGTAAACCTTCTTAAACAAAGAAATATGCTTTACTGCCTCTGTAAAGGGAATGTCAGCGATGAACTCACTTATAGCTTCTTTGTACCGACCATACTTCTTTTCATCCAGAGGTTTCTTCTCATGTCTTCTTGGAAATGGAATTTGTGGTCTATAGGGCTTTGGTTCCACAAGAAGTGATTCCTTGGAATCTGTATAAGGAACAACTGAGCTGGGTTTTCCCATGCCTGCAACAGGGACCGATTGGGCTGGACGTGGAGCGGACGATCTTGAACTTTTTGAAACTGGTTCTGCATCATTGACGGGATCGATCGATCTATAAGGGGGATCGGTCGATCCAACTTCTCTAGGGATCAAACTCGAATGGATGGGACCAGCTGGTCTAGTCACAGGATTGACCGGTCCCGTCTCTGCGGAAGCCAAACATGAGTTGATCACAGCACAACTCAGCCCATCTTCAATCCCACCATGAGTGTTATAGCATTGCATGACTCTTTGTTCTTAGAGCTAGAAGAAATAGCAGAGACTCTCTTATCAATGGAATCAACACGTGAACTCAACCTCTCAAATTTCCCATTCAGATCATTGTACATGCTATCAATCTTGACATTAATCTCAGCAGAACTTTTCTTATGGCCCTCCAACAGTGCTTGCATCATCAATTCGAGTTTGTTATCTTGTGGAGCTGCAGATGGTGCATCGTATCCTTGGACATTTGAGCTACTAAATCCAGCACATTTGTTCTGAAATCCTTGCGAGAAGTTACCTTGTTGATTATGTGGAGGATACACTTGATCTTGAGGATTCTCTACGTTGGTGCTTCTGTAGGAGAGATGAGGATGATTTCTATAATTCTGATTAAACCCATGATTCTGATAGTTCCCTTGTCCTCCTACATAGTTCAGCTCCTTTGTTCCCTCAAAACCTGAATTTACTCCAACTTGTTGGTACGCACTCGTCTGCCCGTCGCACATGTTGACAACTTGCTGATTTCTCTTCAAAAGAAGGTCTACCTTGGCAGTGAGTGTAACGCCCCCGAACCGCTCTATGACCACGAAGGCCATCGGGCAACCACGAGACGCCACTTGCGGAACTGCGCCGAGGTGATCCGGCCGAGGACGGAAGCTGCAGACTTCCCGACCGGTCCTCCCTAGCACAATCCCACCCGCGATCGAGGTTACTTAGGCTTTTCAACCCTCGCGGCCTGGTGCGTTGTGTTGGCCCGGACAAGGCCGAGTATCATTTGCAACTTGCCATGCTTTCATGAAAACCGAATATATCACTTTAACAAAATATTTCATCGAAAATAAATCATCGAAGTAATATATATAAGTAGTCGGAAAACTTTACACTTATTTGAAAATATAGGGTTTTACAAGAAACACAAGAAAACCCTATCCAGTACCCTAACGTTTGCTCCGGCTCTAGACTCACTTAGGCTTCCCTGCAAGACCAAAAACGAAGAGTCATGAGTAATCTAGGATTACTCAGTGAGTCCGGGTACCCCCTTCTATCCTAGACAGGATACTTCACTTCCCAAGCCGACTACCCCGGCAACCAAGAAAGCTAGCAAGCCACAAAGCTAGCGAAACATCAAAGCAACGCAACAAAAGCTATAGCAGAAGCTTTCAGTCTACTACCAATAACCATTCAACAGAGATTAGATCACCCCGATCTTTCTCGAACAATTCCAATCTGCCTCCAGCAGAGGAAAACAATTCTTAAGCCACAAGAGAAAATCACTTGGGTCTTAAACTCGTGTCTCCCACACGCAACTTACTAAGACGTCTAATTCCAAGACTCTTAGACATCACACAACTTACTAAGACGTCCGACATAAGACGCTTAGACTTCGCACCACAACACGCAACATGCAAAGACGACTAGACATAAGCAAGAAATACTCGAATACTCTAGACTCTTTACACCTAGGGCCCTTCGATACTCTGTTCCATTCCAACACCAGCTCCATGCCGAGACCACACAGGTCACCAGCTCGAGCCCACAAACACAAGCCACATCGTCATGCAGCAGTCACACCGGTAGCTAGCCAGCCGTGACAGTGTCCCCGCGCGAGTGGTCATCGGGAACTCACGCGTGACACTAATAGATTGGAACAGCAGATCGACACTTTTCTAGCTAGACTCAAGAAACGAATTCAAGAGACTAAGCTATCACCACACACATATCATCCTCAACTCAAGCCGTGATATACCAAGTACACCAGCACCATATCACGCAAGGAACTAACATAGAATAATCAACAAGAAGCAAGAAAATAAATCGCAACTTAAGATTATTCTACATGCATGCACCCTTCATGCTTAAACCACACAAACCCACTTTACGCATGTAGATTCAGTCGCTTTAACCACTTACAACCCTTATATCCAATTCATGCATGCGATCAATTTCAACCAAATTTTATGCATTAACATGCAATCCGCTTTACTTACTAATTCATGCATGAACCCGATTTTAAGCAAAGCTTAACATTTTTAAATCCCTCTAGGTTCGATCATGCATGTAACTCTTAAACCAAATTTTAAGAGTTTAATTTACCCAATCTCCTCTTTAACCGCACATCAAGTGAATCCCCCTTATTCACCATGCAAATCAACTTATTCTCGCATGCATGCAATACCCTTTAACCGCAACAACCAAAAAGCGACTCTACATGCTTACCACAGACTCACCTCTTTTACGCGTCAATGACTTCCGGACTTCACTGCACCACCCGATCAGACAGCTTCTTCTCTCGATCACCTCGATCCGCAACCAACTCTTTGACACCAACGCTTCTCCTTCGATCACCCTCTCGATCGTTCTCAAGCTCTCTCTCGACAATCACTTCGACACAATGTCGATGATCTCTTTCTCTCTCGAAAATCTCTCTTTTCTCTCTCTCAACTTTGAGAGAAAAGCTTAAGTGTTTTGAGTGTTTTTGGGCTAAACACACAAATGAGGTTGAACATCCTCTATTTATAGCCTCCAAATTTCTCTTCTTCTCCTTAGTGCTCTTCGACAAGTGGCTAGCTCATGCCTTGCATGTTGAGCGTGCAACTCACCCCCCAATCAATTCTCGACAAAAATTCCACTATCTCCACTTATTAGTGCATGTAAAGCTCCTTATTAGTGCATGAGGCTTAATCGAGATTTAGCCTTAGCTCTTAGCCAATAGGATTCCGCCATCTCTCCTTAATCACCCTTGATTAAGCTAATCCTTCACTATCTCCCTTAATCTCTCTGAATTTTTAATTCTTCCACTAACTTCTTCCTTGATTAATTTAATCCCCCACTTTCCTTAATTCTTATTGGTCGAAATTTTGAGAAAAGAACAATTTTCTCAAAATACTCGATCCTTCGGCAGACCGTTCTCTCGGTCGTTCGGGCCCTCTGCTCGGCAACATTCGGCAGACTCTCGGGCAACTCGGTCAATACTCCTCGGACGGCTCGGACAACACGTCTCGGGCGTCTCGGCAATTCGTCTCCGCAACTTCGGGTCATCACGTCTCGGATGCCTCGACAACTTCCTCGAGTCATCGGCAATTTTCCCTCGGGCTCTCGACATTTCCCTCGTGCTCTCAGTAATTCCCTCGAGCTCTTTACAATTTCTCTCGAGTACTCGATATTCCCTCGAGTATTCGACAACTTCCTCAATCCTCCGACATTTTCTCGAGCACTCGACACTTCCTCTCGAGTACTCTATATTTTCTCGAGCTCTCAATATTTTCTCGATCATGTTTCTTGGCATTCTCGGCCATTTCTCCCAGCTCCCGATCGATCTTAGCGTCTCGATCGTGCATCCGGTTTTGACTCGGCCACTCTCCGGCCTTTGAATATTTTCTCGAGCTTCTCTCGGCCATCCCCTTTCATTTTCCATCTTCCTCTTTCTTAGTTCTTTTCCAGCCCATTTCTTTGGTCTTTCACTTTGAAATTTCTACTCTTGGTGAGGGTCACTACAGTGAGACTCTTAATAACATCTGTATTCACGGAGCTAACAACACGCTCAGAACGATCATACTCATGGCTATGATTGCTGTTACTCCCTGCAAGGTTTTCGATCAAGAGGTTTGCTTCAGCGACAGTGTTAAAAGAAATATATCCTCTGCTGGCAGTATCGAGTGCCATCTGGTACTTGTGGTCAATTCCTCAATAGAAGATGTTCATAAGATTCTCTTATGAAAAGCCATGACGAGGACAGTCCCTCATATACTCCTTGAATCTCTCCCATGCTTCACAAAAAGACTTTGTACCACCTTGTGAGAAAGTAGTGATCTTGCTCCTTAACATAGCTGATCGTGACTTAGTGTAGAAGTGGTTTAAAAACGATGCTCTACACTGTGCCCAAGTGGTAAGTGATCCTCGGTCCAAGAGATTTAGCCATCTCAAAGCCTTATCTCCTAAAGAGAATTGGAACAAAGTCAACATGAGGTAATCATATGGAACTCCATTAGACCTTGTCGTGCTAGCCAATCTCTCAAAAGCTTCAATATGGTCCAGAGGGCTCTCTGATGCTAATCCATTAAACACACGATTCTGAACCAAATTGATGAGACTGTGCTTAATCTCATAGCCTTGTCTCGCAGGAGCAGGAGGTTGAATCGAAGACCAATTCGCAAATAGCCTGTTGTGAGCATCTTCGTTCCTCAAGGTGGCTCGCCTTGCTGGTGGGTTTAGCTCAGCCGCATTCGGCTCTTATGGTACAGGAGTAGGAGGCGGAATAATGACCTCTTGAGGGTTAGGATGATGACCATCTGGATTATGTCCATCCTCCATCTTGTCAGCTTTAGCTTTCGCTTTCTTGTTTTCTCGTTCGAGTAGGGCTAACTCTTCGTTTCGCAGATTACGCAAATCAGTAGGCTTGTGGCTTCTTGTTTGCATAAACCTGAAACACAAGAGAAAGAACACAAGAACTAATTAGTAAATAAAATAAAATAAATCTTAGACTAAATTTAAATCTAGAATCTCAAAGGCAATTGTTTTGGTCCCCGGCAACGGCGCCAAATTGATCTAGTGTTAAATCAATAACCCGAAGCACACTCAACCACGATCTAGTGGTGTCATTGTAGCACTTCAGGGTTGAATCCACAGAGACCAAACGTTACACTATGAAATTATATAGACCGAGTATAACTAAAGCAAAGAGGAAGTTTGTTTTGTAAGTAACAGAATTAAAATAGAAAATAAATAGGAGTTTGTAAATCTATGAGAAAGTATTGGGTGCAGGGAATCAATCAACGGTTATGATCACAGAATTGGGGGATGGATTGGGATAGCTTTAGGAACCGTTCTTGAACTCGAATCTCAAATATAAAATAAACCTACTGTTGCAGTATTAGTTATCTAAGCAAGGAATCGAAGGAACCCTAAACCGTCGTTTGGATCTAAACAATCCTAGCAAACATTAAGTTCTAGTCCGATTATGTTCACAAGGTGCCCCAACTTCAACTGTCGTTGGCTAAGGATCACCTTGCTCACCTATGTTCTTTCAAGTAATTCAACAACACTTTTGATGCCTAGATGAATTAAACCTATGATCATAAACTAGGTAGCTAATCTAGTTTAAGCAGTAAGAACAACAATAGATGAAGAACATAATAGATCAATCCCAAATCTAACAACCTAAATCAATGAATCATAAATCCCCCTTTGAAACCCGAAACCCAACAGTAAGACTACTCAGACATCGAACAGAGACAATCACAAATCAAATATGAAGAAAACATGTTTGAATTGCAAAAGAAGTAAATAGGGTTCAGAATTCTTCTCCAAAAGGTTAGAAAGGATTAGAGATCTTCTTCCAGGCTTTCAAGTGCTCAAAACGGCATAGAGTAAAAGTTGTTATTCTAGGGGTCGAGCCCTGTGCTTAAATAGGAAAATAAATCCCTAAAAAGTCGATTTAAAACGAAAAAGGAAAGATTGCGTCGGGGACGGGAATGGTCGATCTCGAAAGGATCAGCCGTTCCTGGATGATTTTCTCTGTATGCTCCATCTGCTTACTATTTCGATCAGTCTTCAACTAATTTAGCTCCATATGCATATTTTCACCCCCAAAACGCTCAGATCCCTTCCAAAGTCACCTAGAACCTGTAAAGACTCACAAATGACTAAAAGGACTCTAAAATCACACTTGGACCTAGGAAAAGACTCAAAACAAACCTAAAAACTATAGTTAAAACCCTATAAAATACAGACACATCACAAGCCTTGAATTTCTGCATTGTATTTGGTCTAAATTGAAGCATGTTGTGATTTGAAGCCATTTCCTACTTATAAGACCCTAATATTGATTTTCAATTATCAATGTGTGCATTGATTTAAACTCATGGATACCATATACATATTTGGATCATCTTTCTCCTTTTTACCACTCTTGTTGATCCAAGTAGCTGATTAAACCATTGAAATCAGTTTCCCTACCCTTAACCAACCCTTTCTTTCAAGCCATGTTTATTCTTGAGTGTGTGAGGCCTATTTTTAGGTTTGAACTGACAAGAGTAAGACCTTGTGTAGTTCTAGTTTGCATTTTTCAAACTAGATAGGACTAGGTGGTTCACTTGTTGGGTTTGGGACTTGGCTGTTATGAAAAGAAAAGAGGAAAAAGAGAAAGAAAAAGGGTAGAGTCTTTAAGAGGAGAATGTGTTTAAGCAAAGTCTAGTGAAAGGATGGGAAGTAAAAAATTGTTGAAGATGGTTCTAGTTAAAAGAAAAGAAAGAAGAGAAAAGTCTAGCAAAATGCTTGTATGTCTTAAGAATAAGAAGAAAAGAGAACCATAGCAAATAAGTAAGAATCCCCCATCCCACTATAAAGATCAAATAAGAAACATCTCCTAAGACTTGAAAACCAAAAGAGAAAAGGGTGGAAGAGAAAAGAAGAAGTTAAAGGGTAGCACTAGGATCATTTGGGTTTAGATTGATAGGATGAATTCTTTGGGTGCCTTTGGGTAGACAAGGTTTTGTTCTTGTATGTGTCTAAGTGATCTTACCTTTAGCATTCTTCTAAAGCTCAATCCATTTTCATGAGAGAACCTTGATATTGACAAGCCCCACTCTAAAAAGAGATCATCATTGTCTCGAAGCCTTTACCTCCAAGCCAAATGAGTTTAAGCATTGCATAGAATTGATTCATGTTCTTGATTAATGAATGTTAAAGGAAATGGTTGATTTGAATGCATGTGGATATCTAAGGCTCAAATCAGTAAAGGTTGTGATATGCTTGTCTAAAGTCTTTAAGTGCAGTTCATTCAACTTGCATCATAGTATTAGTAACTTGGACATTGATTCTAGATGGTCTATTTGCAAGCTTTAGGAGCTGAGATCTCACTTTCAAACCTCACCTACCTTCTTATGTCTTGATTATTTGCTTGAGGGCAAGCAAAGACTAAGTTTGGGGGTGTTGATGTTCATATATTTTACCTTGTTTTCCCTTAGTATATTCACATCTTTTGCATCTTTTTTATCCATTTTGACCATTATTGCATAGCTTTAGGACTAATCATGCATTAGAGTTTAGTTGCATTGCATTTTCATCTTTTCATGCATAAACAGGTGATTTTGGAGCTTAAGGAGCATGGAAGCAATGCTGAGGAGAAGTGAAGCAATCATGAAGGGAAAGCAAGAGAGTTAAGGCTGAAGAACCAAGGTCCGGAGTCCAGCTCGACCGCACACTCGACCAGACACTCGACCGTGTGCAGAGAGGGACTCGACCAAGTGGAGGATGCACGAGAGAAGCCAACTCGACCGAGCACAGGGTCGAGTTGACCGAGCCATTGACTATTTTGTCTTTTAGTATTTTTAGGGCTTCCACCTCCTCTCCTATATAAAGCCTTGTACCTGCAGCCACCAAAAGAGTCCAGCTTTTTAGAATAGTCAGAAACCTAGTTTTTACCCTTTTGGAAATTATTCCTTTTGCACTTTTATTTTTTAGATCTTGTACTTCTCTTTGAGAGAAAAACATAAGATTCTTGGATTTTGTTGGTTTCATAACTTTCAAGATATTAAGAATTCGTGTTTAATTCCTTCTTGAGTATTATAGATTTTTGTTTTATCTTTCATTTGATGCAAGTTTCAGTATTTTCTGGGTTTATGACTTTAATGTTCATCATGTGTTCTTGTGAGTAGTAGCTTAGGATCTTGAGGATGGGGTAGGCTGGGCTGTGTTTGAGGTTTGTTTGATTTGGTCAAGCTTGATTGTTGTAGACTTCTTCTAGGCTAGATGTTCTTAATGATGATCCTATATCTGAGAAGGTAGGGTTTGATTTCAAGCATCTTAGCATCACACCAATGTTTAAGAAGCATAGATAAGGCTAGATCTAGAGCTTACCATTAGACTTGCTAAGAGATTAGAGGTCTTGTTTGGTATGAGATGTATTGCTTAATGCCTGCTTGTGTAGATTCTTTACTATGTGAGAACAAGTCTAGAAATGCATAGGTTTGATTGTTTCTTGCCATGAGAGTGGATTAAACATGTCTTAGATTTATATGTCTAGAGATTAGCTCAAAGTTTGCTTGAGATTTGTTGACCAAGTTAGATAACCTCAGTTATTAGTCCAGCCCATGAATCCCTCCTCAAGGCCTTCCTTGTTTATTGATTTCTTAGCTTAAATCCTGTTGTTTGATCGTGGTTTGATTCGTTTTGGTATTGCTCTGTTTTTCTTATGTTGCTCTGTTTTTGCGTATTTGTCCAGCTCGACCCTGCACTCGATCAACACTCGATCGAGTGCTTGCTCGAGTTCATCCCCAGAACTTTGGTTTATGATTTGTGTTTGTCCTGTTTCATCTGAACTGCATTTCTGTTGCATTCATTTAGCTTTCTGTTCATTACTTGCCTGCATTAGTTCAATACTTGCATTATTGTAGTTTCTATTTCTGTCCCAGCTTCATAACTGCTATAATCATTCTGTTTCATTTACATTTAGCATCTAATTATGCACTTTGCATTTTCATCATAGGATTGTTAGTGACAAACATCCTTTACATTTGGCTTGACTTAGTCTCATATGCACATCTTGATTGTTCACAAACACTCAGATCGGATTGACACCTCTTATACTGCAACTGCATAAGGGGAATTGAAACACCTTACCATCCATTCATTCATATCTCACCATTGTATACATTCATCATCCACCACCACAAAGAAAGCTAGTTTCATAGCGTCAAAACGAAAGGGAAGGATAATGTCAAATTGAGTTTCGATTTGCAAGATTTAACGTAAGAATCCTTAATAAATATTTTTAAAAATTAAAATTAATTTGAAATATCATATCTAATTTGTTATTGTTATTTCATGCATTCATAATATAGTGGAATCCGGTTAAATTGTACGGTGTGGGGCGATCTTGCAAAGGACTTTGATACACAAATAAAAGAATGTCAAGATACTGTTGTCGTTTGTGTAATACGATTTGCATGCTTGAAGGAATAGAAAGGTAATATCTGACTTTCCGAAGAAATCTTAACGCTTATGATTGTCTGTAACATCCGCGAACAGGATTATGCGGTTTTAGTAGGAGTGTCGATCGACACCCTTGTGGCATCGATCGACACCACTATTTCTGGGTTCGTCGGGTTTGTTTTAATTCGCGATTTTGGTTTGATTGGTTTGGTTTAGTTAACTAAACCGAGTATATAAGTGGAGAAGCAAAAAATTAAGGGTTTTAGGGTGTCTGGTCGCCGTTTGCAGAGATAGAGAGAGAGGAGAGAGCCTATTGTGGTGTGAAGGAGATTAAAAGAGAAAGAGCAGAATCGTTAGGTTTTGGGAGGAAATAGTTTCGGCGTATCAAATCGTTCTCAAAGCTAATGAAATTTGGTAGGTTTATTCCCAAGTCTTTCATCGTCATTCCCCTTTTTACAGAAGTAGTTTTGGATTTAAACTCGATTAGTTATTAGCAGTTTCGTGAGTCACGTTTCTCAGACGCGAGTTGGAACCATCGGGGATTGTAATTGAGATCGTGGTCTCGTCTGGTTCCTGATCGTGCTGAAATTTTGTGGGAAGCTTCATGACGACTAGGGATAGCTTTTCACCGGAGAGATTTGGTAGTTAACGGTTGGTTTTCATTTTAGGGTTTCGTCTTTGAGACTATTCTTTTCTGATGTTTCTGTCCAGTTTTGCTATAAGTCGTTTTTGGTTGTGTGGCTTGTTGTAGGGCGTTTCTGGGCTGTTTCAGATGTTAGGAGGGTCTCAACTGGTTGTATTGGTTGTTATAATCAGTTGATAAGGTGAGTGCATGACCATGGTTTATCTAAGCCTGAGAATCATTTGTTTGCTTGATTTATTGTGTTTTGTGGTGTTGTTCTTGCTTGTGGTGGTTGTGTTATGGTTATAATAGGTTCCTGAGGCTTTTGGGAGAGTTTGGGACAGATTGTAGGCGGATTGAAACGGAGGTTCGTCGTTCGGATTCGTGCAGTTCGCGTATGCGAAGGGAGTGTCGATCAACACCAGTTAGGTGTCGGTCGACACCATGTTTGGCCAGTGTCGATCGACACCTCTCTGGTGTCGGTCGACACCAAGTTGCTTGTTTCGTGATTTTTCTTGGTTTGTTTGTGTTTGGTTGTCATTTGTTAAGCATTGGTTTCTCAGTTGCTTGTGTGTATAGCCCAGTAGATGGGAGGATTGCCTCACTAAGTATTTGTGATAATACTTACGCATCTCAATTGTTGTTTGTGGTGTGCAGGTTTGTGTTGTGGAATCATGGTGATGAGGTGGAAGATGATCTAGGGTCTCGTTTGTGTGTTATTGGATTGTTGGATATGTTGTGGGAACCTTGGATAGAGATATGCTAGGTTGATGGATAGAATGCTTAGGATTGTTATTGTATTGATGTTGTAATGGTTTTGTATGGTTGATATGTTTCCGCTGTGTGTACTGGTTGTTATTTGTTTAATGAGGAGTTATGGTTTGGGTTGGTTTAATTTAGTAGTATAGGCTGCATAATTGTTTACATTGTATTTAATTGTTATAAAAAAAAAAGGGTCGGGTTGTTTCATTGTCAAATCTAACGTTGCCAAAGAAATATGCATTACAGGGAATTATAGTATTTCCAATGCGTTTACTCTACAGACATTCTGATAAATCCAGTCATGTCTGAAGTAGACGCGTTTCGAAAGAAGTAAGTATATGTATATTATATATCCCTTCTATGTTATTCTGCAAGGCATGCTATATTCGTATACATATTCTTATTATTATCATAACTTTACAGGTTGCCCACTGATGATGTTGATTTAATACATCTTGATGATGATCCAAGTCCTCAAAAACCAAAAGTGACATTATATGAGGAGTTTTTCATTATGAACGAAAAGAGTACTATGGACCAAATCGTGTATGCACTTGAGGTAATGTTTCTAAAGAAAAATTGATATCGTGAAACTTAAATTGTTTCTGAATTATCTATGGGAGAACGAACGTTTGATTTATTCTTTATAGGCGTGATCATGTGTGACAATCACGACAATAATTTATTCTGTTGAAGTGTTGCCTAAATGGTATTATATTGCTTGTAAAGTTTGCAATAAGAAGGTGCAGCCGTATCCACCATAATCTCAAACTGGAAAAGATTTCCTTTATAGTTGTGGAGTTTGTGATATTGATGTTATGGATGTTGATTACAAGTAAGTTTCATAACAGTACCCATTGTTCTTCCCTTATGGTGAAGATGGTTTCAGATTAGGCATCGATATAGGGTTCGTGGATACCCGTGGACGTAAAAGGAAAACAGTCACCATGAGGGAATTTTATGTGTATAGAATATTTGAAAGATATAAAGAGTCTTCGACTATTGTTATGGCAGGCAAATTATTCCAGCAGTTTTTAGTCGATGCATTCACTACTATCGAGTCAAACAGGTTGAACTACATTTGGATGAACCTCCGAACTGAAAGAGTCGATAAGATAATTGAAGCTGCTGAAAAAGGACATGGAGATCTTGCACAACATGGAAAAAGAATATTTATTCCATCATCGTTTACAGGTGGGAAGAGATATATGATGCAACATTATCTAGACGCCATATCTACTTGCAAGTATTATGGATTTCCTGATCTTTTCATAACTTTTACGTGCAACCCAAGGTGGCCTGAAATAGATCGTTATATAGAAAGGCATCGTCTTAGTAAAGAAGATAGACCTGATATATGTAGTCGAGTTTTCAAGATGAACTTGATAGATTAATGGACCAAGTGAAAAAGGAAAAAACTTTCGGTATCGTAAATTCTGGTACGTATTATATTATTTTTATTATTATTTATATTATTCTTTCGAAAATGTAACTTATTAATGTTTAAATATAAATGTTTATTTGTTTTCAGAAATTTCAGCGATGTATACAATAGAATTTCAGAAGAGGGGTCTACCTCATGCGCACATGATTCTGTTTTTACACCAAGACAATAAGATGCGTACAACAGACGACATTGATTAATTCATAAGCGCTGAAATTCCTGATAAAGAGGTGGATAAGTATTGATAACACTGTAATTTACATGTTTTTAGCATCATTTTTTGTCCATATTTTGCATTGTACATTCCTCTAACTTAGCATTTTTAGACCATTTACTGTAAGAATCAAGTTTTAGAGCATTTAGGGTGTTGCATTTCTGCATTTGCATATATTGGATGAAAACAGGTGCTAAAGAGCCAAAAATGGGGAAAAACAAGGACAACTCGAGCATCTACCCGAAGGAGCCATCGAGCTACAAGAACAAGTCCGAACCCCAACCACTACAAAAAAACATGTATGTTGTATCACTTAGATTGTATCACAAAACAAAATGATATAATATTAAATTATTTATTGATAAGTGAAGCAAATATATATGACTTAACATCAATCATTACAACTGATATTATAATTATCTATTTTGGCATCAATTAAATAAAATTGATTCAATTTATGTTATATTGTATCACTTTTAAAAAATTGATATAAAAAATAAATTTACATCATTTAGATAATTGATGTATCTATTCATTTTTAGTAAAATCATTTTTTTAAACGATATATACATTACATCAATAAAAACTGATGGTAAAATAAATTACATTAATATCATTAATAAATGCAATCTATTTTTTGAAAAGATTAACGTAATTTAGAAGATAAATATCAAAACATATGAGATTTTTTTTTTTTCTCACCCACAATCTTTCTTATTTGCCCACAACCATCTTTAATGCTACTATATTATCTCCATAAATATCTCTGAATTCTTTCAGCCTTCGGAAATATATTCTCTCTGGCCTCTTCTTTATTTTCTTGTTTTTGACTTTTCTGTTTCATAACTATGGCTGATTGTTCAGTATTTTGTAATTTTTGTTCATTACTCAGGCAGCAAATCCATCACGAACGTTGTTAATGATACAAAACAACCGAATCAATTTTGCAACACATAGGAGAGAAAGAAAATTGGGAGTTGGATTTGTCCTCACAGTTTGTGAAGACAAAAGTAAGGTAATCTAAAATTTTCTGTTGAATACACAAACAACTATTATTTTAATTCAGTTAAAAGTATTATACAATGTAGTTTCTTAACTGTAATCTAAATTTGCAGATAAATATCTTCAACTACAATGATAATTCAATGTCTCACAATCATGACTACAAGTAGAAGACACGAAGCAGAAGAAAAGAATGCAAGTTTTGAAGATTGATGAAAAACAAAGTGATGCTAAAACATGCTTGTTATTGTTTTTTTTTGTGATGTACAGGAGAAATCTTTCAAAGATTTTATGAGAATTGATAAGGAGTGATTTTAGGAGAAAATTGTGTTCGTTAGTGATATAAAACTGATAACAGCAATTAATGTGTCTAGAAAAGGTAATTAATGAATGCAATATTTAACATATCGATTTCTGAAAATATTTAAACTAATATTTTTTTGTTTTTAAAATAAAATTATTACGATTCATTTTGGGTTATTTTCAAATGATACAAATATTAGTATATTACCATCAGTTATCATAAGTGATACAAATAATAAAAGTATTTATGAAATTAACACTAATTATTTTCAATGATTATTTATAAGTGATATAAATATTTTACATCACTTTTATAATTGAAACAAAAATATCAACATCATTTCTATTAACCGATGTGAAATTTAAATCACTTTTTGGAACCGATACATATTAACATCGATTACAAAAATCGATACAAATATTTTGAATATTAACATCAGTTTGAAATAAATTGATACAAATTATTTGCATCAACAAAATATAAATCATTCATTAAAGTGATGCAAATTATATTTACATCATTTAAAGGTGATGCAAATATTTAAAATAAATGATGTAAAACAACAATTTTTTTGTAGTGAACACGATCGAAGAGGATCCAAGAGCGCGAAGAGCAACCCGAAGATCCACCCGAGGAGTTACCCGACTCAAGCCTCGTGTACCCCATCGAGTAGACCATCGGGCAGGTCTGGGAAGCTAGGTCAAATGGGTTTCCATATATAAACCCCCTCTTTCCCTAGCTCGCAAACGAGCACGCCGCAGACCCTCAAACCAGAGAGCGAGAGCTTCTGTGAGAAAACTGAGCGATTCAACATATTTTTCTTGTTTTTGGACTTTTATTTTGTAGTTTTTCATAGATCCTTTATCCCTACTCTTTTCTACTCTACTCTATCTTTTTAATAATGTCATTTTCGTTTATTTCTATAGCTTTATCATTCGTTTCTATGTCCGAGTAGTGTAGCAAAGTTTCTAGGGATGGGATAGATGATTAGGTGTTCTTGATCGGTTAGGATGCTTTAGTTGATTGTTATGATATATAAATTTCCTTCTAGGTTGATGTTCGTAATGCGGTCAACAGACCGACAGGTTGAGATTAGATTCTAGGGCGTTTATAATGCTATAGGCCGAAAGGAGTAGATAAAATGCTTGATTAGGTCAATGCTAGAGGTATACTTGAGTGACAAAATCAGATAAGTCTAAGTATACTGACAAAAATGAATTGTTCTTAATGTCTGCTTGTTCATATTGCTAGTGCGACAGTGTGGTAGTATGTTCAAGGTTGATTGTTACTAGTGTGACAGTGTGGTGACAAGGTTTTAGAGGTTCATTGTCTAGGAAATAATTGGTTGAGGCATGTAAGGCATCCGTATTGGTCTAGAACACTTAGGATTCGATTACCCCCATCCTTAGGAACTTTCGTATTTCATTTTGTGCATTTTCCTTACTTACTCGACCACTTACCCGATCAGGTACACGATAACCTGCATCGAGTAATACCTTGAGCTGTTCATAGTTCACTTGTATACTCGATCACCCCACTCGATCATGTACTCGATTGCTTGCATCGAGTGCTTAGGTCGTGTGGTTTACTTTTTATACTCTTCTACTTTGTTTATATTAGGACTGTTAGAACCAAACCCCTATTGCTTGGCTTGACTTGCTTGATTCTGATTGCATCATATCTGCTAGCATAACAACCATTTGGATTGATAACCCTTTGTACTACAACTGCATAGGGAATTGATACCCTTGGTGAAAACTAGTCTATCAAGTATTTATACGAAGTTGTTTCTGATGTTATGATCCATGGTCTGTGTGGTCCAATGAACAGAGATAGTGTCTTCATGAATAATGGGCAATGCACCAAATTCTTCTCAAAACCATTCATGGATAATACTATTGTCGACGATGTTGGTTATCCAATATATAGACAACGAAACGATGGGAGAGTTGTGGAAAAAATGGGTTTTCAATACGATAATAGTTATGTTATTCCCTATAATCGTGATTTATCACTCCGTTTTCGTGCTCATATAAATGTTGAGTGGTGCAACCAGACACGTTCAGTAAAGTATTTGTTCAAGTACATCACTAAAAGTCCGGACTATGTTAGAGCCAAAGTAGGAGAAGAAGATCAGGATAATGAAATAAAAAAGTTTTTCAATTGCAGGTAACAACTTATTCGAATTGTCAAACATTCTCATATTTAATTATTTGCAGTTTTAAAATATTTTAAGAACGTGTCAAACTAATCCAAGCTTTTTAGGTATGTATCTGCATGTGAGGCTTCTTGGCGAATTTTTGCTTTCCCGATTTGTTATCGTACTACAGCCGTAGAAAAACTCTCGTTTCATCTTCAGGACAAGAATTGGCTATTTACAACGAGGATGATCCGATAGAAGATGTTTTGCACCGTACAAGAACTTCTAAATTTTTGGGCTGGATGGAATGCAACAAGATTTATCCCCAGGCCAGAGAACTCACATATGCTGAATTTCCAACTAAATTCAGCCAAGGTCGGAGAAACGAAAAAGTTTTGCAATAGGCAGAATTACGTATGTACCGCCTTCTGTAGGAAAAGCCTATTACTTGCGAGTTTTGCTTAATAAAATTCCAGGACCAACAAGCTTTGACTATTTAAAAACAGTCAATGGTGTACTTTATAAGGATTTCCAAGAAGCTTGTTATGCATTGGGATTACTGGATGACGATAAGGAGTACATTGCAGCTATTAATGAAGCAGTTGAATGGTGTTTTGGGGAATTTTTAAGGAAGTTATTTGCAATCCTTCTGCATACAAAGAGTTTAACTGTTCCTCTTGAAGTTTGGAATAAAACGAAAGACATCTTGTGTGAGGATATTTTGTTTAAAGAAAGGAGAAACAGGAACAATCCATGTACTTCATAAACTTATTTTCTTTCAAGAAAATATTCCATTTTCGAAAGAAAACATTATAATAACGTGTTTTAAACTTACTGTGGTAGGTCTAATGTTGTCACAGACTCAGATAGAAAATATATGTTTAACTGAAATGGAACTATGTTAAGATCGAATGGGACGTCTCTTACGGCCTTCGAGAATATGCCTAAACCAGATGATAGTATAGTGAACACATGAGTAAATAGGCTTATCGCAGATGAGAGAATATATAAGCCTTACGATAAGTTGTTACCTATGCTAACTGATGAGCAGAGACGTGTGTATGAAGAAATTATTCACTCTGTGAATCACAACCAAGGTGGAATGTTTTTTGTCCATGGTTTTGGTGGTACTGGAAAACCTTTTATGTGGACTATTCTTGGTGCTGATATAAGATCTAAAGGTAATATTGTTCTTAATGTTGCTTCAAGTGGTATAGCTGCTTTGCTTTTGGAAGGTGGTAGAACGGCTCATTCAAGATTTGGTATTCCAATCAATCTTAATGAATATTTTGTGTGTTAGATAGATGCTGAATCTGATCTTGCTGATTTAATTAGAGAAGCAAAGCTCATAATATGGGACGAGGCTCCAATGATGAACAAGCTTTGTTACGAAACTTTAGATAGGAGTTTGCGAGATATCATGAGGTGTGACCAGATTTTTGGAGGTAAAGTTGTTTTGTTAGGAGGTGATTTTAGACAGATTTTACCAGTTATTACGGAAGGAGGAAGGGTAGCGATAGTTTTAGCATCTATCAACTCATCTGTTCTTTGGAATAGTTGTAAAATTCTTAAACTTACCGAAAATTTGAGACTTCGCAAGGCATGTAATAGTATGGATGCGGGTGCTCTTGCTACTTTTTCTAAGTGGCTTCTTGATATCGGGGATGGCAAAATTAACGAGACAGATAATGGGGATATGGAGATAGAAATCCCGGATGATTTATTAATTAATACAAGTGGAAATCCTATTGAAGCAATAGTTAAAGAAATCTACGGAGAGCATTTTACAAGGAGGACTGATCCAAATTTCTTTAGTGAAAGAGCTATTCTAAGTCCAAGAAATGACGATGTTGATAAGATAAATCAGTTTATGCTTACTAAGCTTCCAGGTTTGCAAATTAAATAGGATATAGAAATTTTATTTTTTTTAAAGTTCTAATATTAAAAACATATAAAAAATTCTAAAAATTTCTTATTTACAGGTGAGGATAGACGATATCTTAGCTCTGATAGTATTGAAACGTCGGATACAAGCGGACGTGATGATATGATCTACACTCATGAATTCCTAAACAGTATTCCAGTTTCTGGACTGCCAAGCCATGTTTTGACGTTGAGAATAGGAGCACCTGTCATGTTGCTAAGGAATATAGATCTTAAAGGAGGTTTTTGTAGCGGTACGAGGCTAATTATTACTCAGATGGCCAATCATGTAATCGAAGCAAGGATCGTGACAGGAAAAAAGGTTGCTGATCGAGTACCCTAGTATGTATGTTAGTCCTCCTGATGCAAAGTTTCCCTTTCGTATGAGGCGACGACAGTTTCCTATTACCGTGGCGCGCAATTACTATAAACAAGAGTCAGGGTCAGACGCTAGAACATGTTGGATTGTTTCTTCCGAAACCGGTTTTCACACATGGACAGCTTTATGTTGCCTTCTCTCGGGTAACAACCAAAAAAGTATTGAAAGTGTTGATTACAGATAAAGACGGGAAATGCCAGAATAAAACACTTAATGTTATTTTCAAAGAGGTATTTGAGACTGTTTAATTTATTATGGTTTGTAATTGGAAAATTGTTTGGGATTTTTAAATCTAAATTTATTTTCTATAATTAAATAAACAAATTATTATGATCTTTAAAATACAATGTGTGTCATAATACTCATTACATTTTGTTGTAACATAACTAAAATGGTAATATTGCTATGTAATTAGATAGAATATATTTTTATGTAATGGTAAATATAATTGTTAACAATTAGATAGAATATACTTTTATGTAATGGTAAATATAATTGTTAACTGTATCACAAATTCTATATATTAACTGTTAAATCTCAAACACAATTTAATTATAATCTTGCATCATATCTATTAACAACAAATTCTGTCTTTCATCTGTTATCATAATAAAAATAATAATATCTAATAGTGAAAAAAGGTGAAACGCTAAAACGTTAAGACGCAACGTTTAATCGTGACTGTTTGTTTTCTTACAAATCCGAAATCTCTTTGTCGTCTCCGACAACAGAGAGTAAACAGAAAAACTCTAATTTGATAGAATCATAAGTATCGATTATATTTCTGATCTTCATCGGGGAAAAACGAACTCGTGTATCCAAGCCAAGATCTTGAATTCTTGGTATGTCTATGAATTCTTCAGCAAACGTGTTCTTCTACTTGTGGACGAAAAGGTAAGAGAATTTGCCAAATGACAATTCTACTTAAATTTGTTATTTTAAAAGTCTTATATATTAGACTACTAACACAATTTTATCAAATTTTGAAGGGTGACACAATTGAGGTGGCCTTTGTTCCAACAACACTAAAAAAGCTCCGGAAGTATATTTATGAGGGTGAATGGTATGAGATTATGACTTTCAAAATCATCAATCCAACCCTAAGGGAGAGGAATACTCATCATCCTTTCCAAATCAAGTTTACGGATGATTCAACCATGACTCAGTTGGAATCAACAAATTCGAAAAAATTACTTCCGATTTGAAGATTTGGGTGATATATATCGTTCAAGAATCCATCATCCCATCTCTTTTGGTACGTTTTTAAAATACAGTTTATAATAATTTCGATTATACCCCGTGGATATAGATTTTTGCTATCTTTGTGTTGGTAAATCTTTAGACTTTTAAGAATTTTGGAACTTTGTGAATTGGTCCCTCCCATATAAAGTACAAATAGAACTTTTACATATGTATTTTTATGTGGGTGATAGATTTGGAAACATTTATTCATAGATATTGCTATCTTTGTGTTGGTAAATCTTTAGACTTTTCAGAATTTTGGAACTTTGTGAATTGGTTCCTCCCATATAAAAGTACAAATAGAACTTTTAAACTAAATAGTTTCATGTAGATGATAGATTTGAAAACATTTATTCATCTTTTTGGAATAAAAAATGACTTTTTGGCAAAAAAATAGATGTTTGCGGATGTGTAGTAGCTGTAACGGACAACAGAGAACATGCTAATGAAGTTGTTTTCACACTATTAAATGGCAGGTAAGACACATTTATTCCACATATCATGTTGCTAAGAGTTTTAAGTCTCACTCTTTATAAAATGTTTCTACTATCTTCATCTGTAGGAATGAATCTATAAAGTGCCGTGCAGTAAACAACTATGCTACTCTTTTCATGTATTCATGGGAGTCGTCAGGATGCCATCTCACATATCGAAACAAACCGGTGTTTTTGTGTACTGCGTTTCTGGAAGGTTGGAGAGTATGAAGGTATGACTCTTAATAACACTTACAAGATTTAATAAATGCTAAAGACTAGCTATTTTGTATACACATTTACTAAACTTTTATACCACTTTAAACATCTCTAGGTAAACCGTGTATTGAAAACAAATTGGCCTCCTCCAAGATCTTTATAAAACTGGAATTTGAAGGACTTGAGCATCACAAGGCTATGTAAGTTAAAAATGTTTATTAATATCAAGTAGTATATCATGCTAGGATTTAACTTATGAATGTGCTTTCTATATATTAGCTCCGAATCTGCTGGACGCTATTACATAAATCATATAATGGAGCATGAAGGATAATCTTAAGGGGCTTAAGGTGAAGGCAAATTAGTTAAAAAAACTTTTTTTGGATATGTAAACTTTATAACTATTTGTAATGTTTGTATGACCTAGAATTTATGTTGCTTTTCTAATATAATTTCTATTGTCTAAACAAAGTAAATTATTTTAAAGCAAATCCTTATCCAACATAATTTTAATTAACCATAACAAATGTATTGGGCTCATCAAATTCATGAAATTTGCAATTGGGCTTCAAAAAATTATATAAAAGTTTACATATATAGGAAAATTATAAAAATCTTATTAACTACTCTTATTCATATGTCCATTTTAAAAGGTGAAATTAAATACTTAAGATACTAATTAACTGCAAATTTTGATTATTTCTAAAAATAAAAACAATTCAATTTAATAATTTTATTATTGATCAGGATCCGACTTTTCTCTCTTTAAAATACAAAAGTTTAATCATATGTCCATTTTAAAAGGTGAAATTAAATACTTAAGATACAAATTAACTGCAAATTTTGAATATTTCTAAAAATAACAACAATTCAATTTAAGAATTTAATTATTGATCAGGATCTGACTTTTCTCTCTTTAAAATATAAAAGTTTAATAGGTTTTAAACATTTTATCTATTTTGGTAAGAACATTACTTCTTTAAAAAGTCAGATATTAAAACTGTGGAAAATAAAATAATGATGAAACATTCCCAAAAAAAAAAGACAAATAAAAAAATGACTTAGCATATTAACTACTATAAAAAATTAAAAAGATCAAAGATGTTTTCAAAATATAACAAAAGAATAGATTTAACATTACAAATTTGCCAAAATCCTCAATATTATTTTTTGCTGTAACATATCACAAATGATAAGATTGCTATGAAATTAGGATATAGAATTTCATATTGAATAAAATCATTTTGTTATTATTATCAACAATGTTGTATGAAATTAAATAATTGTTATCTGTATTATAATGTCTATATATTAACTACCCGGAGGACTGATCCAAAATTCTTTTGTGAAAGAGCTATTCTAAGACCATGAAATGACGATGTTGATAAGATAAATTAGTTACAATAATGTTTTTTTGCAAATGAATAGTTTTGCTGTATCATAAAATGTATTTCTTAATTATAAACTCTTAGTACATTGTAATAATAATTTAACATCAAATATACTGACTATAAAAATATCTTTAATCTATAATTATAATCATAATTATTAATATTAAAAATGTTAAATATTCAAAATAAAAAATATCAGACACTAAAACGATTAAGACGCAACGCTACGTTTAATCGTGACTGTTTGTATTCTTACAAATCCGGAATCCCGTTTTCGTCTTCGATAACAGAGAAGAAACAGGAAGAAATCCTAATTTGGTAAAATCATGAGAATCGATTACATTTCTGATCTTCATCGAGGAAGAACGAATTGGTGTATCCACGCTAAAGTCTTGAATTCTTGGCATGTCACCGAATTCTTCACAAAACGTGTTCTTCTTCTTGTGGATACAAACGTTAGATAAGTTAATCGAATGTCAATTTTACATATATTTGTTATTTTAGTAGTGTTTATATACTAGATTACTTCCATAATGATTAACAAACTTTGAAGGGTGACACGATTGAGGTCGCCTTTGTCCCAACTATACTTAAAAAGCTCCGGAAGTATATCGACGAGGGCGAATGGTATGAAATTCGGAATTTCCAAATCATCAATCCAACCCTCAGGGAGAGGAATTCTCATCATCCTTTTCAGATCAAGTTTACGGATGATTCAACCATGTTCCTGCTCGAATCGATCAACTCCAAAAATTACTTCCGATTCGAAGATTTGGATGATATATATCGTGGAAGGATCAATCATCACATCTCTTTCGGTACGTTTTTCTAAATTTGTTTGTAATTTTTTACTATCTTTCTGTTGAGTTATCTAGAAACTTTAAAAGAATTTTGGAACTTTGTGTATTGGTTCCTCCAATAGAAAAGTACAAATTGAACTTTTACCAAAATAGTTTCATGTGAATGTTAAAAAGCTTTGGAGACATACATTGTAAAGAAAATTACTGACTTTTTCCAAAAAATAGATGTTTGCGGATCTGTAGTAGCTGTGGAGGACAAAATAAATCATGGAAATGGAGATGGTGGTAACGAAGTTGTTTTGACATTATTAAATGGCAGGTAAGACACATTTATTCCATCTTTACTGATTTTAAAATTTATAAGTTTGTCTTTATTATAGAATGTAACAAGTATATTCATCTGTAGGAATGAAACTGTAAAGTGTCATGCAATGAATTACTATGCTAACCTTTTCATGTCTTCATGGGAGTCATCTGGATGCCATCTCACATATCAAACTGAACCGGTGTTTTGTGTACTGCGTTTTTGGAGGGTTGGAGAGTATGAAGGTATGTACTATTAATAGAACTTGCTAGATTGAACAAATGCTAAAGAATAGGTTGTATACTCATTTAGCACACTTTTTTAACACTTTAAACATCCCTAGGTAAACCGTGTATTGTAAACACATTGGCCTCCTCCAAGATCTTTATAAAACCGGAGTTTGAAGGGTTTGAGCATCACAAGGCTATGTAAGTTTTTAATGTTCATAAATATCAAGTAGTGTATCATGCTAGGGTTTAATTTATGAATGTGTTTTCTAATTTTTTAGCTTGGAATTTGCTGGACGTTATTACATAAAGCACATAATGTAGCATGAAAGGTAAACTTGAGGAGTTTAAGCTGAAGGCACATTAGTTAACAAGCTTTTTGTATATGCAAACTTTATAATTATTTTGAAAGTTTGTATGATCAAGTACTAGAAACCCTTTAATGAGTTGCTTTGTAATTATTCTTAATGGTCTAAACGAAATTAGAAATTATGTTGACCCAAATTCTACCTAATTTTAATTAACCACATAATATGTATTGGGCTCATAAAATTCTTGAAAATTTGCAAATGGGCTTCAAAACAATTTTAAGAAGTTTACATATATTGAAGACTTTTATAAACATTTTATTAAATACTCTTTTTCATTGTCCATTTCAAAATGTGCGATTAAAAGCTTAAAATAAAAAAAATAATTTCAATTTAGAACCTTTTTTAAAAGAACAAAAATCTAATTTGAAAATAGAATATTAATTTGATATTTTTTTGTTATTTAATTTTTGCCCGCACAAGCGTGCGGGTAACTCTCCTAGTTAATTGTAAAGTTGTTTAGTTATAGATATAAACAATTGCACAGATTGTAGTTTAAAAAAAATGAATATTTAAATTTTTAGTATACCTACAAACTTTTTTCTCAAAGAAAAATCAGGCTTATATGCCTCTTAAACGAGTTGGAGACGATCTAGGTTTCTTGATAACCATGTCGAGCTAGTACAATCATAATCGGTTCATCACATTCAGATGACTCTGCATAGAATTTTCATAAGTTACTAACCAATGTTAGTTTTGTAGACTCTGCGTTTGATAATCTAACTTTTCTATGAATCCGGGTAATAATACATCACCTGCACACATATACATGCTCTATAAATGATGTCGAGTTTTCAAACTCAATTTGATGAAAAATACAAATGATCACCATCCCAAATCACATTTAAATCATCAATCTCGTCGTTGTCCGCATTAGTGATCTTTGTGAAGCTGCAGCCTCCAAACTTTTCACTTGCAAGTCTTAAAAGCTCTTCAATGGATGATGGTAAGAGTATCAACTTCCCATTCTTGCGCTGTGACATCATGTGGATTGTAACTCTCTTATCTTCTCTTTTACTTGGCTTGATAGTTTGGTTGCTTGAGCTGCAATACAGATCTTTTTTCAGCGAACCGTTAGCGTAACTTCGTCCAGCTGATTCACTATTTAATATTTCCTCTTTGACACTCTCTGACTTTTGTTCTTTAAGTATCTTCTTAACCAATTCAGTATCTCCCTTGTGAATTGCATCCATTAGAGCATTGTCGGAAGTCGGATTCGTAACATGAACATCTAAACCATAGCCATCTTTTCTTGAATCTCTCCACTCTTCCCATCCCACTGTTTTGAAATCTCTGTTTTCTTGATCACTATTCGAATCATCTATTGCTATTGACTGTTGTCCTCTAAGTTTCTGCATGTTTTTATATAATCAAAACATCAGTTCAAATACTTTTTGAACTACGTAAAACATTTCCAACAAGCATATCTGATTTTAAAACTCACGTACCATGAATAGATTGTTCATTATAATCCTTCCATCTTCAGCATGAGCGTGCATCGCGCTCATCAGCGATGTTCTACTTATCCGTAGAATTTGAGATAGCTCTGTTGTTCTTACTGTGAATGGTTGTGGTCTATAGCATAAAACACCAATCTCTCCAAAGGAATCTCCAATAACTGCTTTCCCTTGAACCTGATCATGTCCATCAACGTACACCGTGAAGTCCTGCACAATTCCACAATGATGTTACAAATCTTCCTCCGCTTTTAATTACAATTTTTAACGAATAACTGATATAATCAACTCACCACTGCTCCTGACACCATAATGTAAAGATCTGTAGGCGCTTCGTTTTGTAGAATAATATCTTCTTTAGGTGGGAAATACTCAGCATCTATATCTGAAACCTAGAACATGGAAAGGTAACATGGAGTTGATCACCTCTTCGATATTGAATATTACTAAAACTTAAGAGAGTATAATAAAATTTTACCAGTTGAAAGAGGAAGTTACGTGAAACTCCATGAAAGAGGTAAATGTTGTGAACAATGGGGAAGAAGAGGTAGTTTGCAATGCTTGACCGTATAGCTTTTGGCAGATTGTTTAAGGTCTCTTGTTGTTTCAATCCCTCTGTTTTGAACTTTAAGCAAATGTGTGATAACATTTGGTCTTGTATGTCATGTGGGAGTTGGTTTCTTGAAGCAAACTCTGACGCAGCTCTCACTGTATCCCTCTGATTAAACACAAAACTTACAAACTTGAGTATACGCCACGTTATTACCCGATCTTTTATCCAAAATGAACGTGATCAAAACTTACAAAGGTTCTGGTTCGGCTAGTCCAATGAACGACAAGGTTGGTCATATTTCCAATGAGGTAAGCTGTCAAACCAAGGTTGAACAGCATGAAGAAGATGTCGAAAAGCATTTCTCTTGGATTCTCAGCATGCAAGTCTCCGTATCCAGTGGTGGTTAGTGTCGTGATTGACCAGTAAAGAGCAGTCACGTATCTATTCCAGAGACTTGCTGATTTGAAATCAGGATACACAGCTCCAATCCAAGTCTTCCTTGGATTAGGATATCTATCTGCAATCAGGTAGTTGAAACATCCAGCACAATGTACAGCGAACAAAGTGACCTGAGAATAACAAGCACGTGTAAGTCACTAGCTTTAAATATGGTGTCCATTTTTAAAGACAAATAGGGTCTACTCTGTTTTGCTTTATGATAAATGCATGAGATTAGTTTTCTGTTTTGGAACTAACCGAAGTGAGTTTTGTGCATCGTATCCAGAAATAGTTGAAACGGATATCTTTCTCAAGCCTAAAACAAAAGGAAAGAGTTAGTTAGAGATGGAGTAAGCACTTTAATTGATCAAACCCTAAGAAGAGTATTGGTCTCTTCTCTTAGTTAGCATTGTGTTAAACAAACCTTGCAAATAGCGAGCTAACTCGTCGGAGACGCCATAACCTGAGCATGCTGAGAATTCTGAATCCTAGTTCACTTCCGTTGTAGTTAAACAAAAGGCTCAGTGGCTGAAATGGTGCGGTGGAACACACATCGAAAGCAAACCATGTCGAAAGGTACCTGAAAATGTTACAATTTTTCAAAACATATTTTGAGATTCTGATTCACTTGAGAGGTTTCAAAATTAACATTTTGTCCTAACCTTATTGCTATTTTCTTAGGATTGTCAACTAGGAGATAGGAGTGGCTATCGAGATAAGCAACAAAGAAGGTGAGAATAATATCAATGGCGAAGAAGCCATTAACAATGTTGTCGATGATGAAGATCGCGTCTTTTTTGTAGGTTATGAAAGCAAATTGAAATGGGCAAATCCAAGCTGAGTAAATAACTAGAAAGACTAGCCACATCTCCCATGCTCTGTTTCAACAAAACAGGGGATTAAAAACAGAGCATATTAAAAACAGAGTAGTTAAATACTTAAAAAACAGAGTCCAGAAATGAGCAAATTACCTATAACGTGGGTTAAAAGGAGAGATTATGTGTTTACGGAGCTTCGTGGATTGGTTAATTCTTGCTCCAAGAGATGGTAAGAGATCAGCTGAGAGGAAACTACTCTGTTTGATGGTGTCAATATTGTATTCCTCGACGCAGAATCTTTCGAAGAAGTTTCGAGTACGAGAGATCGACATCTTTTTCGATGATCTCTTTAGAAAAAAAGAAACTGTTATGGCTTTAGGCTTCTCTTCTTGGTAAGGTAGTTATAAATAGTGATGAAGCTTGTGACAATTTGACACGGGGAAACTTCTCTTTTCTTTTCTTCTGTTGGGACCTTTATGGCAACTTGCTCCTCTGACCCATTTGTTATCTTTTTTTTTTATATTTTCTTTGGGGTGAGAAAATAATAAATATGGTAAGGAAAGGTTAACGGCTTTAGGCAGACTCAGTGCGCCATTAACACTGCAAAACCAATATGGTTTCAAAGCAAGAAGCAAAGCAATGGTGAAAGAAAAGGCGTAAATCGCGGAGTTGGAATCAAAAATCTTGAGACATGAGGCAGAATTTGAGTGGCAAACATTGAGCTTTTGCGGTGGAAATCATCATATTTTTTCTTTCTTTTTTTGGACAGGAAATAGAAGATTCTACTGAGAAAGAAGTAGAAGAAGAAGAAGGGCAAACGCAATCTGGTTTGTTGGAGATTTCTACTTGATGAGATCAATGACAATGGTGTGATGTCCACTCTCTTAGTATTGAGGGGTGAAGGTGGGAGTGATATATAGAGAGTAGAGAGTAGAGACACACGCATATAAAAGGAAGCAAGGTACGTTTGGTGTTTGGTTCGGTGTTAATGGAAGGACAAAAATGGGCATGAAAATTATGGTGTGTTCATTTCAGGAATCCTGATATGGGCCAAGCAAATAAATTAAAGAAAATAAAATGACATTTGACAGAATATATAAGGGGCCAGAGTATAATTTTTTTTTTCTAATAAGAAAAAAAGTTTTATTTTCTCATCGTAAAGTATATGTCCATCTCTTTATTCTAGTCCTCAAAACCAATCATAAGTTTACTGTTTTCATTTGAATTGGATTTTGCTAAAGAGCCATAAAGTTGGAAGTTTGCACCATAAAGTTGGAAGTTTACTTGCAAAGACTCGCTAGATTTCCATGCTATATTCTCTTCATTTTGGTTAACCGTCTTTAATATTTTTGTGCATGGGGAGAAACTTAGATTATTTAACCTGAACACAACATATAACATCATAGAAGCTATGTGAACCAATAGCATGTCTCCACGTGAAAAAACGAATCTAGCTAGCGAGCGACTTTGACTGACGCTCTCTAAAATGTGAAAAAAAAAAAAACAAAAAAAAACACACACACAATCTCTTCGACTCGGTCGGACACACTCGCACGCGTTATGTCTTCGTTGTGTTTTGACTTTGATTTACTATAACTATTACGACTTTGGAGAAGACAGGCCAATAAGAGAACTTCACGTGGTGGGTTTTTCATGTGTGTCGCGACACTTTATTACTCGTCCGTCTTTCGGTGGCCCCATTCTCGTTCTTGTTCTGCTCCGGGTTACTAACCCTTTTGAGTTTTGATAATTGATATGTACTCTCCGTTTCAAAATATTAAATATTTTAATTAAAATATGCATATTTAAAATAATTATTTTTAAAATATTGAATTATTTTTAAAATATTGAATTATTTTTAAAATATTGAATTATTTTTAAAATATTTAATCAATCATTGAACAACAAAACTGTATAATATAAAATACTCCCTCCATTTCAAAATATAAAATATTTTGGAGAAGTTTGTTGTTTTATAATATATGATGTTTTCAAATTTCAATGCAACTTTTAGATTAGTTTAATATTTTATATTATGCAGTATTGTTTCTAATTGGTTGGACTTGTTAAAAGTAGAAATTTCTTAATCTGCGTGTTTTGCTTAAAACATCATATATTTTGAAACGGAAGGAGTATAAAATTAATCTAAAAGCTGCATAGAAAATTAGAAACATACTATATTATGAAACAAAAATATTTCTCTAAACATTCTATATTATGAAACGAAGGAAGTATATTATTTTCTCCAATTGTGTTAACATTTTTCATTTCTCACAAATTAAGGGATAATTTTTTTTTGACAACTATTAAGAGATAATATCATACTTTTAAATTTATAATTTATGAGTTTTAGCCAACTTGTAAAGTTAATTTCAAATTTTAAAATGACATCAATAGGTTATTCCTTCAGGCTAGCTAAGCTAAACAAACTTACTTGTAATCTAATTTATATTGATATCTTAGTTGAGATACTTATATATGTAAATGTTTTTAACAAAAAGATTTGTGCCTATATATATTTATAATATGCACATTTGTGAGAATGCACATGTGATAATGGGGGTATATGTACCTAGGAACGGTTTTGTTTTTGACAAAATTAAAAGAAAAGAATAAACACTTTTTCTACAATAGGAATGAGAGCCGAGGAAAATAAAAGCATTGAAATATGAATAAAGATACAAAGGGTCCTTAGCCTTATTAAAAATCATGGTTTATAATAAATACACATTCGTACACGAATATAAATTTTCCTTTGGGAATTCTAATTATTTGACTAAACTTTTATTTTCGTTCGCTAGAATAGAATGCCAAGTATAAATTCTCAAACCTTTCCGCCAAATTTGTATTTTTAAATCATTACAATTTTTTTTTTTCTGCTTCGATTTAAGCCCATAGGAATGCATCTTTCATGATTCCTAGTTGATATTTTGTTTGGTGCCTTCCTGACGTCCTAGTTTGAGTTAACGTTATTAATACAACTAGCCATATCATTGTTGGAAGAAATAACAAAACATGGAATAAGATTTCAAATAAAAAATCACCATGAACTAAATTTTTAGTTTTTATATTTCTATCGATTGGCTTTTTACCAAAATAATTCTATATTAAGTTTTCCAATATGACTTATGGAGAACTATTCGTAATTTTATTTTATATTAGAGAAATTTTCACAAATGGTAAAAGATATTACGAACTCACACTATAGAAAAATATTTTTTGGAAAGAATTTAAATAAAATTGTGGCCAAAATATTGCAAGGGCAATGGAGAGTTTTTGAACCTGCCTTTCATTAGAGTAAGAGACATCTTGTAAGAGAAATGTAATATCAATTTTGTTTTGAATAGCAGGTGTCCTAAAGAATGAGCTTTACATGTATGATATAAGGGGTCAAAGGTTAACATTCTGATAGAAGGATCGGACCTATTAGTTATACATCAGAAACATGCAAAAGTTCACTTTTCAAATTTTGGTATTTTGTGATTTATTTTGGTTCTTTTTTTAATTAAGGTTATCCAACATTTTTGATTAAAAGGAAATTACTATAAAAATATATATGATTATTTGCATTATAAAAGAGACCAGAAAATCGTTAACAGCGTTAGTTTGCTACTTGTTGTCTTCCTAGTTCAAGTGGGGTTGTTAACGTTAACTGCATAAATCAAAGTTGGTTAAGCTGTCACATGCTAAGAGTGGTATAGGGTCCAAAAATATGTTAGTTAGTTTTTAAGATTTTTCTGTGGGGGAGGCAATAAGTTTTGGTAGTAATGGCCTTAATGGGCATTCGGCAATAACCAGTTTATCGATTTTTTTTTTGGAAAAATAAACTGATCGGCGAAATTATTAAGAAATTTGGTTTCTGATTCGGTCTAATTCGGCACATAATAACCGATTAGGTTTTCTGCTTAAGAGAAACACCAAGACTGTCTTGAAATCAGTTGGCCTAAACCGGTTTTATACCTTCTTCAAACTAAATTGGAGCTGATTTTTATTTCTATGTCCATGTAAGATCATCGAGTTCGACTAACTCGATTATTAGGGCTTCAAAAATATGAACCGTATAGGATTGGTTAGTAGAACCAAAGCTATTTTGTTGTCGGTTAACAACGTATTTTTGTCATTAATCTTGATTTTAGGAGGAGATGTTTTGGATTGTTCGCATTATTAACGACCAGATTGAACCATGCTGGTCTATTCCACTACAGATTATTAATTTTCTGGTTAAATATGTTATCTAGATTTTTCTTGGGATTCAGTACCCCACATTATACATTGCACATTATTAACGGGTCCAATATTAGATACCAGATAGAGACTTTTTCCAGTTAAATCTTCCATTAAGTTGACATCTAGAGTTTTTATATGTAAAAACAATTGTCCAATTTTTAGGTTTGTCATAATAAATTTTTAAAACCTAATTAATACTATGGTATTTTGAAATAAATCATATTTTAATACTAAATTTAATAAAATGGTATAATCAACGTCAATGATAATTAACGAAGTTTTTTGATGAAGAAGAAATTTTTTCTTGAAGGAAATAATAATCATCAAACCAAATAACACATTAATATACTAAAACTTAAGAGTCTTTAATAAATCAATAACGAAACCAATTTTTTTTTTTGTAAAAACTCTTTTTTAAAAATCGATCTACCAACAATAACATAAAGCTCTTTTAACATTTTGTAAGTATAGTTGTTATGGATGGAATATCCCGGGTTGATTCTCTTTCTGATGTGATTACATAGCACAAATAAAAACAATTAAAGTTTTCATAGTTTCAACGGGACTACATGAAAAAGGAGTTATAGACACTGCATCAGTGATTTTGGTTCACGTAATGTCGGGACGATTTATGAGACTTTCCTTTTGGTCGTCTTTATATCGACCATCGTATATGAAAATTTCTAGTAGGATTGACTATTGAGGTTCATAGTCACACATTCAAATCTTCATGTTTAAAAAATCATTAAATACACAAAAACTCAAGTAAAATACCATACAATACAACACAAATGTATGATCATACCATACCATACAGTGATAATTCACATATATCTAAAATCCAATGTTTTATTTTGTTAAGAAAAAAAGTCTAGTTAAGCGTATAGAGATCTCCCATTTAGACAACTAATATCCAATGTTGAGTGCATGGTAAACTGGTTTACTGATGATTTTGGTTTTGTATTATTTTTCTTCCTCTCGCATTTGTGTGTTTCAGCAATTCATCACTTCGAAGTTAAACGTCCTTTAACTTTTCTCACTTAATTAATGTTTTTTCTATCTTTAGATTTTGGTTGAGGCTTTCTCTGGCACAATCCTTGATGTATCGTTCTCCGGCATCGTAGAATCCGATCGGTGCCACTGGGACTTTGGTTCCTCACTCTTTTCTCCTTCTCTGCTTCTCTTTGTTGTTATGTTTGCTGTTCTGATTATGGTTCTGTGTTGAATTCACTAGAGGTTCATTAATTTCTCAATTTTTTACTCTGGCAATGCTTCAGCTTAATCCTCCTCTCCCCCTCCCATCTCAACTGGGGGTCTTTCTCGGCGAGCTGCTTCTCTCGAGTCCCCAGCCACTCGATGTCAAATCTGAGATCCATGAACGCCTTTTTAGCTTTGTCTTTCGTCAATCCTACCGGTTCCCTTTGAAGTTAGTTTCTATACCTCCTAGCTCCTCGGATTCCTATTCACTCACCAAGTGTTTTGCTTGGATGAGTTTGGACGAGAGCTTTGTGCTGACACTAGAGCTGAGCAAGCTTCGAACGAAGCATTGCGACCCCAATAGTGTTCTTCATCATCTCAAGTCTGTTCCAAAGCTCATTTTTCCGCATGTAGCTTATCATTATGTCGATCCTTGGAACCAATTGTCTGAAGACTGCAATTGGAAAAGAATCAACCTTTGTTGCTTTGTTGTTACAAAATAGTTTGTGAACCCTGCGTTTAAAATAACCTAGTTTTAGCCATCAGGAATGCCAACGATTGCAGAAGATCGGCATTATGACCTCAGTTCATTGTAACTATAGTTACCGAAGCTTCTCGATTCTGTTCTATCTGTCTCATATGGTACCTGAATCACCTTTTTTGCTCCCTTGCAACTTTTGGCCAGTTACTCGAAGCCTGAGGAAGACCGGTATTATGATCCCCTTTCCAAGGAGAGGTGATTACCGAAGCTTCCTCAGCTTTCTTTCCACATCTCCCCTGTGTATTGAACCTTGTAAATTACTTTGTATCAATGCCAGGAACCGACTTGTTCAGCATCTGCTTCTATCCATGTTTGGTCTGAACTCCACTCTTTTCCATCCTAGTTAACTAGTGTGTCACACTGTCACTTAATGATATCATCTGTTCGAAGACTGCATTTGAACTTTAAGTGACACTGTTAATAGCATGGTACAAGTGTCGGTTGAAAAACATGTTATTAGAGTCACCTAGGAAAGACCCTTTTAAAGGAGATGAATTAAAGGAACTCAGCATTATGATCCCGCCCCTATGGAGCGGTGATTACCGGTGTTCCATCAGCATGCTCCCTCCATCTCTCCTATTTACTGAGCCCTCTAAATCGCCCCTTATCAACTTCTTGAAGTCCCCTCGTATATGTTTGAAGAATTGTGGCATTATGATCTCAACTCCAAGGAGTAGCGGTTACCTCAAACTCTTCAAATAAAGGTCAACCAACCATAAAACTGCAACCACCAATCTAGTTGTTGATAAGGAGAGCCCTTTAAACCTTGCTCAAACCCTTGGCAAAGCCTACTTTTTGTAGACTTTCTCACTCCAGTGAGATCTTCAGCTTTGGCCTTTTTAACGCTGTTCCATCTTCGACTCAAGACAGTGGACATCTTCTCGTCCATTGACTTGCTCATGGAAAATGTATCAATACTTCTTGACCTCACAGATTCCACAATACTAGCTAGCATTTGGTTCATAGCTCTCCCTCTATGTCGTTGTTTAAACAATCCTCCATGCTTGTATGTTGCTTTTTATTCTAATAGAATGAAAACACATGTTTGTCCACACACACAAAAAAAAAAAAAAATTCTCACTTCATTCAAAAACTTGTAAATGATTTTTTTTGTCTGAAGAACTATTTGATACCTAAATTTAGTGTATTATTTAGTGTGTTGAATATACAACATGACACTATTTGTAAAAAAAAAAAACTAACTTAAAAAAGAGACTCTTTATGAAACGAATGGAATATTTTCTTTATATCAACTAGAGTTCAGGAAATAACAATAGAAATCAATTAGTATAGTGAGATTTTCCTGATATATCTTGAAATAATTTCTTCAATCAAACATGGCATTATTAGTTTTGCCTAAATACATCACTACAAGAAAAGTCCACATTGATAGCAGTAGATTATAGCTCATTTTCTCTAACTGCTATGAAAAATAGAATTTTTTTTTAATTACTATATAATAGCACTAAAAAAACGCTAAGATAAAAATTCGTTAAGCGAGAACCTAAAATCGTTTATTCCGCCAGTACTTAGATGAAAATTTTCGTTTAAACGCGTTTCAGATCAAATTTTTTTTTTTGTCAACAGAACCAAAAAATTTAAGTGCCACGTTTACAGCAAAAATAAAACCTTATCCCTTCTCTTCTCTATACGACGAAACGAACAAAACATCAAAAATTTTTCTTCCCCAAATTGAAATCTAGGTCTTTTTTAGTCCACCATAGACTCCACCGTGAAGCTCGTCGGCGGCCTCATTTCGCGTCCATTCCGATGTCATATCTCAGCAAAAAAGTGATTAACACGAATCGTTATGTCTCCGTCTACCTCAATTTTTATTTGCTTCCTTCTCTTATTTTCTTTCTCTAACCAAATTCGAGTTTGCGAGATTTCAAGCTACCTTAACAACAAAGTCCTCCACTTTTTCAACTTTCTTTCAACTACTTAAGCTCCAGTTTCGTATTTATATGTTTTTTCTTGTTCTTCTCTGTGATTTGTTCCTTTTTGTGTTTAGATGAATGATTAGATCTCGAGTCTGATTTACTCTCTTTGCGATGGATATGGTTCGGATTCGGTTTCAAAGTTTTAGTATTTTGATTGCTTGTAAATCAATAGATGGGTTAAGCTTTTGATTGTTCAACATTTCACTTTATTATATGCTTTTCTGGAGAGGTCGATATATTGAATGGTATCTATGATATTGGATGACCTATATCTATATGATATGCCTATTTCTTTCATGACATCAAATTAAATTCATAAGCTTGTTATTTTTTTCTTGTTTTAGTGCACAACGCTTGCAGGATTTAGGTGATGAGTCTAAGTCGCTTCAGCAATAGTTTTGTGTACAGAGGTATTGTAGATTGTTTCTCGAGGACATACAAAGAATCTGGATTATATAACTATGGTTTTGGTTTGCAACTACATCAACGATTTTACTTACTTAAACTTGTTCCTATTTAGGTCGATGGAGATGTAAAGTATGAGCGGATAAGTGGAACAAGCCTTTGGTGGAGGCACAGTTTTAGGTCTTGGAAAGCTTTTAAGAAAACGCAAGAGATGACTTTTTAGTTATCTCTATTCATGTTTGTAGTTTCCTCCTTGCCTGAGTATTAATCTCTTAATTTGAGGTTTGATGAATTGCTTTGAGTTAAGTGAACATGAAAATAAGACAGAGTTATTGGCATGCTTGTGGTGGGGATATCTACGGTGGAACAGATTCTTTAAAGGTAATTGATTAATTTTGGTTTGCTAAAGTTATAGATTAGATTCATATATGTAAATTTAAACCTTCTATTTTCATTATCTTTTTGTTTTCGTAGATTGGTCTCTCCTCTACAAGTATCACTTCTAGCTTTGGGAAAGCAATTTCTGAATCATTTGTTTGTATTGCTAAGTGTAATTAGTTGTTTCATTCGTTAGGATAAAGATGGAGCACAGTTCAGAGGATACCAATACCGATCTCAAGGAGAAGGTCTTACCTCTTGTTGAGAAGGTACAACGTTTTCCATTCTCACAATTGGTTTGATGCAGTTTTTGATAACAACACTCAGGGAGATAAAAATTCTGAAGCTGCATCATGAGAATGTTATTCAGCTGAAAGACATTTGGTCCCTTTTTAGCTTGTTTCAAAATTTTGATGTTTTTACATGTTTTTTTCTCCGTTATGGATCTATCTGCATTTTCTTACTGTGTATTGACAACAATCAGATATATCTATATCTAGACATGAAGCCAAAGCACAACTTCAGCAGAAGGATAGGGAAATTGCAGCTCAAGTTTCAGGTAAGATGTTTTTTGCTTAGGCTTTTGATTGACATCAGATTATTTTCTCTTCCTACGAGAAGCCAACAGAAGCCTTATGATCTTTGCAAAGCAACGATGCGCACAGCTAGAAGAAGAAAATAAGGTTTGAGGGAGAACCGTAGTTGTGGGAACAGTCAAACAGATGATGATGATTTGGTATTAATTCCTTACTCTTTATTGTTCCTTAAAGGTTAACAATTTTAATGTTGATTTCTGATATTGAATTGTGTCTCGTATGTTTCCGCTCATGTATAGGTAACACTTACAATTTATGGTTTATTTATCTCTATGACATGTGATTGCTATGTGCTTATAGGGTTAATGGCATATTGTGGCTTCTCATGATTCTTTTGTTTCATATGATATGTATGGAGAGGATAACTAACATGTCTTTTTCATATATTCAAAGTGAACTAGTAGCTGTTCACTGGACTATTTCAAGAAACGCTAACTGAGCAGCTAAAAGAGAGGCTTTGCTACAAGTAAGAAAGGCTTGGATGGGTTACATTTACATGTCAAGTAGTGTTTCTATTCTTTTTAATGTTAGTTTTATTTTGTTTAAGACTTGGTGACACTTTGTTATGTAAGACTTATTTTGGTTAATGTAATTTATGTTATGTATGTTGATTATTTTATGAAATGTAAAAATATAAATATATTTAAATAAATTTTGAAAAAAATTATAATAATAAATAAAACAGCATGAATTTTGTGATCCAATAAAATATATTATAGCATTCGATTAGTGCTGTGGTATAATTACTGTAAAAACTCCTAACATAGCGTGTAAAATGACTTATAACATTATCTTTAAAAATTTGAAAAACAGGATAACATAGCATTTCTGTATTGCTATTGTATAATACTATACCATAGCATACGAATTCTGCGCTATCATATGTGAGGTACCTACAATAACAGTGGCCTAACATAGCGTTTGTAAAAGAGCTATGAATTACATATTATAGCGTTTCTCTCGTGCTAACAATGTACATATTTGTTGTAGTGCATAGGTTTTGAAACATGTGATGAATTAGATTCAATAATGTTTGTAGGATGTGTGTGTGTGTCTAACGCGATTAGGTTTATGTAGTTAATGACGAGTAGGGTCAAAAATCGTAAGGAAAATCCTCGTGATTGTCCTACAACGTGGGAAACCTTTTGTTGTAAAGCCAAAAAAAATTAAATCAATCACTAATGTTTTGTTTTTTTGTTGGGTAGGTATATATAGCCTGTGATCTGTGAATTAAACAACGGTTTAAGCCTTTTCAAACTCTTCTTTTTTTACGAACCACACGACGAAAAGTTATGTTAGTTTGCTCTTTAATTTTCTTCCCCATAATTAGGTGCTTTCATTTCCTTCCGACAGAAGAATTAAAAGAGCATTTATAATAATAATAAAAAATGGTACTATTTCACTTTTAAAAATTTTACAAAAAATTATTATCATTTTTTACCAAAATATATTTGTACTGCATATTTATATGCACTTGGCAATTGTTACAGCTTTCTTAAGATATAAGTATTCTTTAATCCATCAAATAGAAGCCATTTTTTTATTTTCTCGAAAATGAGTGTAATATAGATATGTTAACCTAAAAGAGTAGGAGAGTTTGTGAAGACAGAAAAATGCATGCATGGCAGTTTGATTGACTAATATGAAGTCCCTATAGCTTTTCAAAGAGTCAAAGTATATTTTTGACCCGTGAGACCTATAAATAATATTCCTTACGACAGAATCATTAGATGGTTAGGTTGATTTTTTTTCCACTAGAAGTTCGAGAATAGAAACAACTGACGACATATCTAGCAAAATCTTGAATGATGAATGAAACCAAGCCCTTAGCTAATGACTTGTATAGTTTGTTTCTTATAAAAAATATCAAATATGTAAAGTGTAAACCATAAACTAAATCTACTATAAAACTATTTACACTAATGTTTTTTTTTTGTTCACCTCGATAATTAATGAATGTAAAGTAACAATTTGATTACATGATATATGTTCTGAAAATGATTAATTATGATATATTGTTCCTTCAAATGGTATAAAAGTAGGCATATGATCAGTAAAACTATTGTATTGTGTATGATTTGACTTTCTTAATACTATTGCATCATCAGATTTCGATTCAATCTTTGCAATAAGAATAAAAGAAATTACGTATATATTAGATTTGGTATACTATTTAACCATTTGACGAATAATGCTTAGAAGAAACATTAACATCTAAACCATAACGGAATGTTTAGAAGAAAACTTAATTCACGTGGAATATTTTTGTCGCACATTTACATCCTCAGATAAATAATGAAACAGATGAGTCACTGATACATATATAGTGAAGATCACGATTAATTAAGGACATCAAACTTTATCTTTTTTAACTTACTGTAACCAAATGATTTGACGTATTCACATTGATTAGGCCGAATATTTTAGTATAAGATAAAATTTATATTTTAATATGTCGATCATAGTGGGGAAATGTTTGTTGTTTTGTAGTTGGTTCTCTTTGATCAAAGTTCTTTTCGCCATGGTTGTGGAAAATCTAACTATGCTTAAGTTAAATCTCTAGAACGTAAAGGTGAAAAGAAGTTACAATATCATATTTTAATTGAAATGTGTTGGTAGATGGTAAGATGCTTTTTTGAAAAGAAAAAAAATCAGATTCACCATAAGGAAAATAATTAAGATACCATGATTGATAATGAAGCAACCCATGAAAAGTTTTTTTTTAGAAACTTGTTAAAGAATTTATTCACTTTTTCTTGTTAAATATTGTACTTTTTGTGTTAATCTTTATGTATATAATAAATTACTGATATAAAAATATCAGACTGAATATGAATGATGGCATGGTAACAATATAGTAGAATTAAGTGGACTCATATATGTTATGTTTATTTTTTTACAAAACGATTGTTAGTTTATGTCATGTATCCAAATTAGCTTACACAAACATATATGATTCATTCATAATGCTTAGTATAACACATATTTCCTGTTAAGTTATAAACAAAATCAAGTTAAGTTACATTTTGGGTACTGTTTTTGTCAGCTGGGAATGATTGATATTGAAGCAACTTTTATTTTAAAAGCATAAAGACAAATTAATGGTTCTCTTGTAAGATTCACACATATCGTTTTGCCTTCTAGTCAAAAAAAAAAAAGAAAAAAAAAGTGAGAGAGCTTATGATTTTCAAAATTAGTTGCAAAAAATTAAAAGGAACAAATGCGAAATTGTACAAATATCTTCCTTACTAAAAACATCATTATAGTCGTCCACCAAAAGGTCCAAAACAAAAACAAAAAATTATTATAGCCTCCTCCTATATTTATTGCGACACCGACGTTTCTCGCCCCTATTATCAGGCAAGTTTTAGAACAATGATGGCAATGAAAAAATCATCAGTATGAATTATTTTGCCCTCGTGGCTTGTGATGACAGTTTCGAACACCGAGTCTCACGTGGCTTCCACGTGGCTGTATGAGTATAGGTTTTGGATATGGTCAGCTCTGACTGTTTACCAAATTTGAGGCGACCAAAGACAAAAGAGAGAGAGTACTTACAAGTCTGTTAAGACTGAAACAGTAAAACCCTAATGATTTTCTAAAACCCTTTTGTTGTTTGGACTTTTAGAGAATACAGAATTTTAATGTCTCTTTCTATATTTTTAGCAAAAAGTCTCTGTGTTATTTTCTTTGTAATTTATCTAAGATAAATTGTTTTCAAAAAAGTACTACAAATCGGAATATGTACTGCATGCATATCTCATATATATCTACGCGAAGAATTGGAATAAGCATTGTTTATTCTCTTTTGAAACGTTGTCACATTATACACAACAAATATGAAAATATTGCATTACAACTTTTGATTTTCTTAGAAGAATTAACCGTGTATATAAGTCTGTACATATGAATCCTATGAATGAATTCTTTTAATTTGTGATTTCTCGTACGGACCGAAGTGTCTTTGAAGTTTCATAGGAAATTAGTACTTGATTATGTCGAATATTATCTATATTGCTAGTGATAATTTAGTGTTGTTACATCAAATATTCTAATTTTGAAAAAAGAAAACAACATGTGTGTACGATATAAATTGATGGTGTTCTGGAAAAAAGCAATGAGATGCCTTAGAAACTAATATTTTAGTCATTATAATAATATTATCTAATAACAATCTTGATCAAACATTGTATTTATCATTTACAGCCAAAAGTAAAAGAATTTGTACTTGATATGGACTCCATACAAATTGTAGAAAGAGAGTATATATAGAATATAAATGTTCCCATTTATTTGGTGGAGGACCAAATGTGGACCAAAAAAATAACTTAGCCAATCGCATCTTAAGGCAATCGAGAAGAAACTACATGGCCATGCAACTATAGTGTGTTTCATTTACTTTGAAATTCATTTGGTCCAAATTTATCTTCAATTCCCTTAAAACTAGATATACACAAGGATGAAGTCGGGAATTCACTTGATAATATTATAAATTTGAACAACTATAGTTATTTAGTATTTACTTTTCGCTATATCAATTTCTATTTTAATGTGGCAAGACCTTTAGAATAGGTCTTCACTTAGTTTTTTAATAGTACTTAACACTCTTAAAAACCTTTACGTACAATCATTTCGACGAATTATGTTGCATAATGCATAGTCGACGTACATATCTCAAATGTAAAAGTGATTCTTTCTTACATGATTCGTCTTTTTATATGGGAAATCAAATTGATAGTGTTATACTTAACAATTCACTCTTGATTGGTCAGTGTCGACATGCATAGAGGTCATAAGGTAAATAATATTTTGATGATATGTTAGTGTGTAGATCAACATTCGTTTTAAGTGGTAGATAAGAGAGACTATAAAATTTCAATCTCCGAGTCATCATTCCAATACGAGTGTTCTATAGATTAGTTGCTCTCTTTCATGTCCTAATCGTCTAGGGTTCAAATCCAAACCAATGAACGTTCTAGTCACATCATTTAGAAATATCTTATATCTATCGATTTTCGTATGACCAACACTTACAAATTTGTTTTCATTGGATATATACAATCAAGTACTACAATGCTACACATTATTAGTATACAATAAAAATACACGTTTGGCCCGAAGCTACAATTGATTTTTTTGGGCAATCTCACTTCTTATTCTTCTTATAGTTTATAAATTACACATTTTCATAATACAAATATATGAACAATATTGGGCTATTGTAATTCTTCTTGAAGGGGATAAGTCAAGCCCATCAAGTGCCATTATACAAAATTTATCATGATCAAGTAGGGGTAATTATATTTTATTTCTTCTTATGGTAGATAAATTACATATATATATATATATATATATATATATATTACAAGAGATTATGCGTTAAATTGTTTTTTTTTTCTCTTTTCCTTGGGTAATCTCCATGTAAATGATATTTTATCAAAGTTTATGTTTGCAAATCACTATTTGTTTTGGGATTTATGTTTTTTTTTTTTTTTTTGCAATATAGTTAATACAATACTTAATACATGTATCGTGAAATACAATTTTTAGATTAATGTCGAAGCTTTTTACTCTTCTAAATAGTATCGCTTTTTTTTTGTTTTTTGTTTTTTTTTGTTTTCGTCAAAGATAGATTGTATTAATTTGGGTCAAAATGTGAATGATACAAAGTAGAAGATAGCCATAAAGGCATATCAACTGAAGAAAAATAGAAATCACAATGAGTACAACCAAAACGTGCTAAAACATGAGCAAATTCATTACATGATCTTCGAGTAAAACTAAAATTGACTTCTTTGAACTTGGATGTCCACCAGGAGATATCTTCTTTTATGTTTCGAATGGCTGCAGTTACTGTTGATCCCATCAAGTTGTTAATTAGAATTGCACAGTCGCCTTCAAACAACACATATGTATAACCTCTAATCCACACTTGTTGAATTGCAGAAAGTAAAGCTTTTGCTGTTCCTAGTCTTGATGCACCCCATACTATACTTTCCCCAAAATGGTCTCTTAGAATCCAACCACCAATTACACGCTGATTTGCCTCATTGAAACTTGCATCAAAGTTACACTTTACAAATGGTGAAATAGGAAGTTGCCAATGGGCATTATTCGGGATAGTAGATTGTACATTCTATAATTGCAATGCAGATAGCCATTCCTTCACCTCAGCTTTTGTTTGCAAAACAATTGTTGTTGGACTAAGGGTGATACTGATACTGTCAAAAACATGCTTGTTTATGGCCTTTCAAATTTTCCACATCAACCAAAAAGGTGTTAAGTAGTCTTCTGTTGTTACATTTCCATTCCGCGCATAGTCTAAAAACCGCTTGAGAAAGGTCTCGACATCCGAGTTATAATTGGAAGTGGAGATTATATTTTGACAGTTGGTCAGACTCCAAACTTGTTGTGCATATGAACATTCAAAGAAAATATGACTTATCGTCTCATCCTGCATTTGACATTGTGAACAGATTGGATCCAATTGCATTCCTCTAGTATTAAGTCTTGTTTTAGTCCCAAGAGCTGTAGAAACTACTCTCCATATATAAGAAGTGTTTTATCTTTGGAAGAAGAGATAGTTTCCATATCCCATCCTTGATATCAATCGAACCATGAGGCGGGGGTGGTAGATTTTGTCGATAATCCTCATCATGTATTGTAAACCAATAACCTGACTTGACTGTGTATTCTCCAGATGGATGATATTTCCAAAATAACTTGTCATTACAATTTTGTAGAGGTATGTGGAGATGTAGTAAATGATGAACATCTTCATCAACCACATGCTCTGCAAGTTATTCTCTGTTCCAAAATCGGTTATTTCCTCTTGTAATGATATAATTACTGATTGGTTTATCTGCAAAGTTTGCAACCACTTGAATAGGCCTCAGTGGATCACTTGAAATAATATTGTCAGTACCTATTCGTATAGTTGTACCATCACTAATCTCCCAGTAAGAACCCTTTTTGATTAACTCGACCCAAGCTAGTAAGGAAGACCACCCATACGATTGATATCTTTGTGTCCTTGCATCCAGTAGTGAAGTGTCACTGTAATATCGTGCCTTCAGTAATCGTGCTAGTAAAGAGTTTGGATTTCTTAGAACACGCCATGCTTGTTTAGTTAGCAAAGCATCATTAAACTTAGCAAGATCCTGAAATCCTAGTCCTCCCTCCTTTTTAGAATACTGTAATCTCTTCCAAGCTATCCAAGGTATGTTTTTGTGTGATGATGACTTGTCCCACCAGAAACGCATGAGAAGCGTCTCAATTTCATCGATGACTCCTTGAGGGAGTTTAAAACAAGACATCGAGAACACTGGCATGGCAACTGAACTGTTTTTATGAGGATCTCTTTGCCCGCTGGTGATAGAAGCTTTGCAGTCCATCCAGAAGTTCGCTTTTTAACTCGATCAATGATATATTCAAACATCTCTGCTTTCTTCCGTCCAAATTGTTCAAGTAATCCTAGATATTTCCCATTCCCACCATGATTTGGAATTTGAAGTACCTCTTTCAAACGATTTTGTGTTGAACCATATACTCTTGAACCAAATGTGATCATTGACTTTGAAGTGTTTATCTGCTGACCCGAATAATATTTATAAACATCAAAAGCCTCTTTTAAGGCCTTACAATTGCGAACATTTGCTTGACAGAAGAACAACAAATCAACTGCAAATTGTAGGTGAGTTATTGCAGGTACACCATTTCCGATTCTAATCCCTCTAATATCTCTGGTATTTGCTTTTGACTTTATCAAGTGGCTCATAATATCAGCACAGAGGATAAACAGATATGGGGACAGAGGATCTCCTTGTCTTATTTCCCTCCAGGTAATATTGATCCCTGTGGTGAACCATTTATCAAAACAGAATAATGAACTGATCTTACTATAGCCATTATCCAACTAATCCACTTGTCACAGAAACCAAACAATCGCATAGTTGTCTCAAGGAAGGTCCATTCAACACGATCATAAGCTTTACTTACATCAGTTTTGACCACCATATATGAATTAGGAACCCTCTTCCGAACTTTAAGTGCATGCATTAGCTCATGAGCAATCAATATGTTGTCTGTTATTACTCTATCAGGAATGAAAGCTGCTTGTGAATCAGAAACAATAGCATCCAAATGTTTCTTTAACCGCATTACCAGACACTTTGAGATGATTTTGTACAAAACATTGCATAAGGCTATTGGATGAAAGTCTGATAGTGTCACTGGATTTTCCATTTTGGGAATCATGCAAATGTTTGTATTGTTGATTCCAGGTCTCATTGTTGAAGTGGAAAAGTAGTGTTTAACCTCGTCTATCACATCTTGACCGACTATATCCCAGCACTCTTTATAAAATATTGCCGTTAAACCATCAGGGCCTGGAGCCTTATCATCACCAATTAAACAAATAGCATTGTAGATTTCAGTGTCTGTAATATTTTGTGTTAGTTCTGCATTAATATCATGAGTCACAGTTGGTGTAAAATCAGCAAAGTCGATTGGCGAAACTTGGATTCCTGAAGATGTGTAAACCCCCTGAAAATAACATTCTGCATGTTTCCCAATCGATGTGTCTCCCCGATACTCTGAACCATTCACATCCTTGATGCTTGTTACATAGTTCTTGGCATATCTTGTTTTTGCATAAGCTTGAAAAAATCGTGAGTTCCGATCTCCTGCTGTCATCCATTTAGCTCTACTCTTCTGTTGCCAATAGATTTCTTCTTCACGGTATGCTTGTTCTAGCAATCTATGAAGATGAGATATATTTTGTCTATCATTTCTGTTTAGGCTCGACATGGCTTTATTTATTTTGTATTACAGGTTCTCTATGCGTTGAGCTGAGTTCATTGATGAGCTCTGTTTGAAACGTGATAGAGCCTGTCTACAATGACGAATTTGATCCGTGATCAAGTTAATCTGTCCAGGCTTTCTGTTAGCCATCCAACTCGCGGCAACAGAGTCTTCCCGGATGATGAATTAGCCGCTTATCAAAACGGAATGGTTTCTTGACTATGTATTCAGCTAGATTGATATCTATTAGGACTGGTTTATGATCTGAACCTTAATAATCCAGAAAATGGCTTTCTGAATTTGCAAACAGAGAAGACCATTCTCCATTGATGAAGACACGGTCCAAGCAACATCTCACAGTATGTCTATAATGTTCACCAACCCATGAGAAACAATCTCCAGTTGATCGCATGTCCTTTATATCACAGACTTATGCCATATGTCGAAAATTTCTGAAACTCCACTCATCTCTCACTGGTCCTCCATTCTTTTCTGCATTGGATAGTATCTCGTTGAAATCACCAATCAACATCCAACCATTTGTTCTATTTATTGCCATATGCTCAAGTCGTTCCCATAAAACATGTCTTAAACTTGGGTTTGGGTGACCATAAACACATGACAAATAGAAACAAACATCATAATACTTAAGTTTTACATCAATCATACGATCATCCTTACACACATCGGATATCGTTACAGCATTCGTCCATAATAAAGCTAGACCTCCACTTCGACCTTGTGGAGGTTGAGTTATTAGATTAGGAAATCGAAAAAGTCAGCCAAATCCTTAATTACACTACACATATTTAGAGTTTCGATTAGAAATAAAACTTCACACCTAGTAATACGACATAAACGTGCTATACACAAACGAGTCAGCGGCGTTCCAACACCCTGACAATTCCAGAAGGCGACTCTCATGGTGGCATTGGGGTAGGCCCCCCGCACCTCCGTCGGTTGGTGAACAAGACCCCTGTGATTCAGATGCCTTCTCTTTCTTTCGGATATGGCTCAGGACCGCCTTATCCTCTGTAGCCTCCACTTGGCGATAGTAAGCCTCAAATCTGACTCTCTTCCTCTTCAGTCCCGGTCCATTTGCATTGTCAGTTGCTTTCTCAAGAAAATCATGTGTACCCCTCTCCAATGCGACTTTGTTGCATAGTTTGGCGTGTAAGTAACGAAGTCGTTCAACAGTGAGTTCAGTATCCTCAAAAACACTTAGTGATGGTGTGATCGAGGAATCACCAGTCGTCTGAGCATGACACGGTTCAGCCGTTTGTAAGCCTGGTATGGAATGTAAGGATCCACTGTCTGAAGTGTGTTCGTTGAGTCAGATTCCCTGGCAGGCTCAAAGTGACGGTCTAAATCATCATCATCGTCACTTTCCATGCCAGGATCATTGTCATGAGTGTTAAGGTCGCATTCCTTGATGTCATGTAGAAGAGAACCACACTTGGTACATAAATTCTTAAGCCTCTCAAAACGAAATTGGATTATCGTGTTGATATCCACAGCAAACTGGAAATTGCGTTTGAAACGCAGAGGCGTATCTATGTTCCAATCCATTCTAACCCTAACAAACTCAACCATTCTAGCATTCTCATCGAAATCAACCTCTTGTACAAGACCAATATGATTCCCAATGTACCTGGCCATGGCATTCGAGAGATAAAGCAGAGGAATTCCTCTGATTTGCACCCAAAAAGGAATGATCTTCATCTTTTCATTTGTGATGTTTGGATACCATCTATGAACCGTCACCATCCAGTCGTTAAATGCCCACGGACCATGTGATAAGACAAGATTCATCTCTGCCTCAAACTGGAAAATGAATTGTGCCTTCCGATTTCCCAGAACACGTCCATAGCAAGATCTTGGCAGTCACCAGACACGCGGCATGTAATTGATTAGCGCTCGAATATTTTGCTTCCTAGAATTGACCGTGGAAACAACAAGAGAGAAGCGATTCTGTTCCGCTGCTCTTGCACAGAATTCCGGCGGAAGAGGCACCAAAGTATCATCGAGACCCAAGTCAAGATCTTGCATAGAATTCCTTAAATTATCACTCATCGTCGATTTCGTGTTGTTGTTACAGTGTAACAGAAAAGCGAGGGAGAAATAACAGACATTAACTGAGAATTTATAGATATTCAGCCATGGCGGTTTATGATGATAGTTATCATCCGTGAAATTAGGAAAGGAAAAACTGCCATGGAAGTTACCAGACAGAGGGAAACCGTCAATTTAGACTACGGACTGACACAAACCGGAAAAACACTTCAATAAGCAGAAAGAAATCAGCAACACAAATAACCTTCTTCAGAGAGAGAAGACGCCATCCATGTATATTCTAAATAGTATCGCTATATGTTTTGTGATATACCATTTTTATATAGAAAATGGAACATATCATAAATTTAATTTGATTTTTTTTATATTGTTACTTTTGTTCTGGGTTAATTTCTTGTAATTTTGTTCATTTTTATTATCGTTTATAGTTATCTTTTAAAAAAAAAACTCTTCTCTTCCAAAATAATTTATACTTTATTAGTAAACTTTATGTTTGCCAATTACTATCTTTTTGATTTTTTTTAAAAACTTTTTTAGTGACTAACGCAAATGCTGAAAAGAGAAAAGACAATTAAGTAAAAAAACCTTCTCCATCACGGGCAGTTGATTGAGTATTTGATACACGTATATATATATATATATATATTCTTCTTTCACATTGCTTTTTGAGACTCATTTTAAAAACTTATAGAATTGCGTAATCAAATTAGTGGTTTAGGTTCAAGACTATCGTCGACGAATGAACACTCTAGATTGGGATTGTCTTAGTTCTAATATTACTGCTACCATCAAAACACTTTGGATTGGAATGATCTCACTTCTAATACTGTTGTCTATTGCTATTAATCAAAACACTTTCAACTATTATTATTGATGTTTTCATAGTCATATTGGTGGTAGGACTAATTTCCATATTTAGTTTTTGGCGATATTTTTCTTAGAATTAGGCTAAATGAAAATTTTCTGTTGAACAAACTTTCCACTATTGGATCTTACATCATCTAATAAACTAAATATGTAAAAAATATCAAATGTTATGTAAAATATCACATGAACATAAAAATAGAATAGTTATAAGTGAATAGAATATTTATAAGTTAAAAATAATTTTTAATGACTTTACAAATATCATATGAACATATAAAATGAAGTCCTCCTGCTTTTCATCATACTTTTGGATTAATGACTTTGGCATCTCCATCCATAAGAACATCTATTTTTTTAAAAATATATAAAATTTGATTTTTTAACATAATTTAGTGATATAATTAAACTTTAACTTTTCAAATTAAACCAATATATGAAAAACATGAGTTAATTACGTGATCAGCATTTTTTCCCAGAGGTATTGTAGAAATAGGCCTTTCTACCCGTACTCACAGATTTAGGCCTTTTCAAGATGACTGAAAGACAAAACTACCCCTTCTCACATAAAACAATTGATTGTCTCTCCTCCGTCGCAACCGCTGTTTCTTTTCTCTCGTTAAAGGCGATGCTTCGATCTTCTTTGTTCTCCCTCCGATTACACAAACATGGACGCCCCAATCAGATTAGCTTTATACAAATGCCAATGAGAGAAGCCTATGGAGAAGTAAGTTTCTAGGGTTTTAGTTTTCCTGAAATTTACAATTTTTCCTTTTCAAGATCGACTATGTAATTTTATTTGTTTTTTTCTAGTTTTTGTTTTGGTATATAAGCCTGACAATGAAAACCAAACGATTGTAAATTTACAATATATATATGCAGACTGAATGTCTTAGTGTTCTTCATGTTGGCTGTGATGAGAACGTGGCGAGAGAGATTCTAACCAAAGACCACTTTGGCAATTTGAAACTCTTTAATATTTAGGTCCTAAAGACATAAGTAACATGAAGCAAATAATATGAATCGATTAAAGTCCTAATATAAAAACCAAAGCACCATCAATGGCTTGATGCCTTGATCGATGATAGATTCACAGCGTCGGAGATGATAACAGAATAAAACCGTCAGAGATGATAATTATGAAGAATGCGGTAGACGGAGATCGTTTAATTTTTTCCCCTTGGGTTCACCAATTACTAGTTTTCTTAGGGTTTAATTTTCATCAATGGAGTCTAGTATATTTGTCAGATTTTACTTTTATGTGTTTCATCAGTGGAGTCGAGTGATGTATTTTTGGTTCCTTTGGTTTGAGAATGAAGAAATTGGGATTGATGTGTATTTTCTTCTGCCAAGGCTAATTAGAGTTATGGAGTTTTTCGTTTTTAGGTTTTAGTGGTGATGCCTCTTAAGTTCAGAAACTTCAGATTTGAGATGTTTATATGGAGATCCCGGTGATTAGAAGTTTTTGACATCGGAACAAGTTGCGGCGGCTAAAGATGATCGATGTTGAGCTGTGTCTCTCTTCCTCTTATCTCACATCGATTTGAGGGTATAGTCGTCATTTCGTACATCAGAAAAGCCTAATCCTATAAGTATTGGCAGAAATGCCCAATTTGAAACTTTTGGCTGCACAAAGGCCCAAATGGACAAAGACCCCATGAAAAACATGCATGTGTTTCATGGAGCTTTTAAAATAATCTTATTCAGGAAACCCTCTTCACTCTTTTCTAATATCATTTTTTTTTTTTTGTAAGAAAGCCATCTAAAAACCACATAATAGAGAAGCTTTTACTTTAGTATCATAATGTTTGTTTTTTATAACAAAAACAAAAATTAATTTCTAGATATATGCTAACAGGTCTATATCAAAAATTGTAGAGATTGGCGGAGAGACATACTGGAAACGGTCTGCATCGACAATGACAGGAGATTGATCAAAGATCTGAGGCCTGGTGGAGAAAACAGGCAGGATAAATTCGCATGGGACTATACTCGGACAGGGCACTATTCTGTCAAATCAGGATATTGGGTACTTACTCAAATTGGTGGTAGCACTAATTTCCATATTCAGTTTTTGGCGATATTTTTCTTAGAATTAGGCTAAATGAAAATTTTCTGTTGAACAAACTTTCCACTATTGGATCTTACATCATCTAATAAACTAAATATGTAAAAAATATCAAATGTTATGTAAAATATCACATGAACATAAAAATAGAATAGTTATAAGTGAATAGAATATTTATAAGTAAAAATCATTTTTAATGACTTTACAAATATCATATGAACATATAAAATGAAGTCCTCCTGCTTTTCATCATACTTTTGGATTAATGACTTTGGCATCTCCATCCATAAGAACATCTATTTTTAAAAATATATAAAATTTGATTTTTGAACATAATTTAGTGATATAATTAAACTTTAACTTTTCAAATTAAACCAATATATGAAAAACATGCAAGTGTTTCATGGAGCTTTTAAAATAATCTTATTCAGGAAACCCTCTTCACTCTTTTTTAATATCATTTTTTTTTGTTGTAAGAAAGCCATCTAAAAACCACATAATAGAGAAGCTTTTACTTTAGTATCATAATGTTTTCTTTTTTTATAACAAAAACGAAAATTAATTTCTAGATATATGCTAACAGGTCTATATCAAAAATTGTAGAGATTGGCGGAGAGACATACTGGAAACGGTCTGCATCGACGATGACAGGAGATTGATCGAAGATCTGAGGCCTGGTGGAGAAAACAGGCAGGATAAATTCGCATGGGACTATACTCGGACAGGGCACTATTCTGTCAAATCAGGATATTGGGTACTTACTCAAATTGTCAACACTAGGCATTAGCCTCAGGAAGTGGATCAACCGAGCCTTAATCCTTTGATTCATCAAGTTTGGAAAACCGAGGCTACTCCCAAAGTGCAACACTTTCTGTGGAAATGCCTGTCAAATTGTCTCTCTATAGCAAAAAACCTATCGTATCGGCATCTATCTAGAAATAAAAGTTGTGCAAGATGTCCCAATGAAGAAGAATCTGTGAACCATTTCCTCTTTCAATGCACTTATGCATGACAGGTTTGGGCTCTTTCTCCTATCCCGGCTCCGCCCGAAGGTATGTGGAGCAATTCACTGTATGCCAGTATGTTCCATGTGTTGAACCTAAAGACACTCCTCCCTCAAGTAGATGGATTAGATTTAATTTTTCCCTGGTTGCTTTGGAGACTTTGGAAGTCCAGAAACAATTTTATATTTAAAGGAAAGGATTTCAATGCTCAAGAAACAGTGAGGAAAGCTATGGAGGATGTGGCAGAATGGAGCCAAAGGAAAGGGCTAGAGGAACCGGATTCTACTCGGAACACTATAAGAGCGAATACCTTGATCAAGTGGCAACCTCCTCCATTCGACTGGGTTAAGTGTAACACAGATGGATCATGTAATGGAGAAGATAACCCGAGTGGCATAGGATGGGTTTTTTGAGACCATAAGGGAGTGGTATTATGGTTGGGGGCACAAACTATTAGAAGGACCCGATCTGTTTTGGAAGCTGAATTGGAGGCATCTAGGCAGGCGATACTGCAAATGATTCGACTGAGCTATAATAAAATCATCTTCGAATCAGATTCATTGGGAGCAGTTAACTTGTTGAATAATGAGGAGATGTGGCCTGCCTATGCACCCATGCTTCAAGACATAAAAGGTTTGCTGCTCAACTTCCAAGAGTATAAAATCATGTTTTCTCCGAGAGTTTGTAATGATGTGGCGGATAGAGTAGCGAAAGAATCTCTTTTTTCTCAGATTTATGATCCTAAGTTGTACTCTATTGAGCCAAATTGGGTTAAGTCTCTTGTAAGAGTAGATAAACCAAGTATATCTTGATATTTGGAAAATGAAAGTTGTGTTGAACCAAAAAAAATATATATACTCCCTCCGTTTCAAAATATAGAATGTTTTAACTAAAGAACGCAGATTAAAAAGTTTTTACTTTTAACAAGTTCAACCAATCAGAAACAATACTGCAAAATATAAAATATTAAACTAATATAAAAGTTACATAGAAACTTGTAAACATTCTGTATGGTGAAACAAAAAACTTCTCTAAAACATCTTATATTCTGAAACAGAAGGAGTATATGCTAACAGGTATTAAAGGTAACCGAGAGCTAACAAAGCCTTTTAAAGAGGATACTAGATCGGGCTAATGAAAGCCTTTGAAAGAGGCTACTAGATCAAAGCCTATCAAGTTACCTCGAACCAAGTGTCGTTCCAAATACGCAGCCGTTTAGTAACAAAATGACGAAATTAGCCCTTTGACCGTTTAGGAAAAAGTCTTTGGAACATTATAAAATTTGGAGAAGCGAGAAGACGCGTCGGCTGAGAGGTAAGAGGAAGAGACTCAAAAAGACGCAATTGAGGAGAGAGCGTGACGATTCTTCTCTCTTCTCCGGCGAGTCTTACGTCTTCTCTTCCTCTTCGCTCCGCCGGCAACATGGAAACCCCTTCCATCTCCTCCGCCGTTCCACTCCAGGCACCAGAAGACGCCACCGCGGTTGTTTCCCAATCGCAATCGTCGTCACATGAAGTTGATTCGTTACCAGTTACTGGATCTTCCGATGATGTTGTTCCCTCCGAGATACCTTTTTTATCTCCGTCGGATGATGATTTTGACCACGAGCGAAATACCGGCGAGGATCGCGATCAAGATCACGGCGAAGGCGATAATCTGGTTGAGACCGACGTCGTTGTTGATGTTTCAGTCGATGAGTTGAAGAAGAAGATCATTAGACAGGCAAGTGATTTTTGTTTCACTTTGTAATAGACAATATTGATTGAGAAATTTTGAAATCCTTAGAACATTCTTACGGTTTTTGGGGTTATTATTGGTAAGTTCTTTTGTAAGGTCAATTGCTGAATCTAGTGTGTGTTTTAATTGGTTGCAGGTTGAATACTACTTTAGTGATGAGAATTTACCTACTGACAAATTTCTTCTGAATGCTATGAAGCGAAACAAAAAAGGCTTTGGTGAGTATTTTTTTTATTTCACTTGGAATTGGGCATTAGAACCTTGATTTTATGCTAGTTTCTAAGGCCAACTTTGAGGAATTGTTATTGTTGTTATGATCTTTCTGATACTTTGAAAACATGTCATTGAAAAGTGTGAAACTTTGTGACCATTGCGTATTGAATAGAGAAATTGCAACTGATATACGAAAGTGGTTACTTTCCTGTACTTTTTATTACAAAACCATGCAAATGAGTATTTTTATTAGAATTAGGCTTTAGACCCTTGGTTTTATGCCATTTTCTGAGACCAAATTTTGAGGATATGCTTATGCAGTTATGGACTTTCTGGTATCTGAAAGCATGTATCATTGGAAGTATGAAACTTTGTGACCATTGCGTATTGAATAGAGAAATTGCATCTGTTATACGATAGTGGGTGCTTTCATGGACCAAAACGTTTTCTTACAGAACCATGTTAAGTAATATTTTAGATGGCTAAATCCGAATTACCGAAAAATTATTACTTGTTTATGGAATAAAGTAATTTTTTGCTAATGTTAGCTTCATAATTTCATAGCCGTTGGAGTGTGGAACTGTTAAGAACAATTTCAATGGCTTTCTTTTCATTGTGCAGTTCCTATTGCTTCCATTGCTACGTTTCATAAAATGAAGAAGCTTACACGAGACCATGCTGTGATTGTATCAGCCTTAAAGGAGTCATCTTTTCTTGTAAGCTTTTTTTGCAGTAGTTACAACTTACGAGTAGTATTCTTGGAAGTTATTGGAGTAATCAAATTGCTTCAGAAATGTTAAATCATATACAAAGGTTGAGAATCTGTTTGGTCAACCTGCAGGTTGTTAGCTCTGATGGGAAGAAGGTAAAGCGGTTGAGTCCTCTTCCTGAGATCAGGGATCCAAAGGTACCTATTGCCTCAAACATGATTCTTCTGACTACTGTGTTGCGCTTTTGCTTCCTTTGTAGCGTATTTGTTACTGATTTTGTGCTCCATAGATTTTCACTGTTTTGGTAGAAAATTTGCCTGAGGATCATTCAGACGAGAATATTCGGGAGATATTTGGTAAAGCTGGAAGGTGTGCCATGGCTCTATCTTTCTTTTTTATCTAGTTACTCATTTCTCCTGTTTTGTCCATCCTACATACTAATCAATATTTTTTCTGCAATTGCAGCATAAAAAGTGTTTCCATATGTGATCCAAATGCTGCTGAAGAACCAGAGAAGGGTTGTAAGAAGGAAAAATTCATCAGAACCAGGGTATAAAACTTCGTGGAGAACTTTCTTTTTTGTAATCTCAAGCATATAGTTGTATGTTTATGTGTAAGTAATTAGCTTCTTCTTCATTGGCTATAGTTACATGCCTTTGTGGAATATGAAACGGTGGAGGCAGCAGAAATTGCGGTGAGTGTCAAAAATAATCTTAAGACCAGTATATTTTCTTTTTTCTAAGGAATTGGTGTGATTAGCAACTTTTACTATTTGGTGCAGGCAGCTACATTGAATAATGAGCAAGACTGGAGAAATGGGTTGCGAGTTAAGCTTCTTGAACAAGCAGTACGTAATCTATGAAGAATCCATTAACTTAAAGTCTTAAACTCATATGGAAACAGATTATTACTTAATTAATCGATTAATTATTCATCATAGGGAAAGTTTGCACAGAGAAGACCAGCTAGGAGGGAAGTCGATAAAGAAAAGGATACTACAGGCCGTGTCCATGATCAAATTGGTGAAGAGAAGAACAAAAAGACGCGTGAACATCAGCATCACCGTCACCATCATTCTGATAATCCTGCTGATGATGTGAGTTCCATTTTAATACTACCGTTATTTGATTTCACCTTTGATGACTTATTATTGCAAAGCAAGATTTGGGGTCAACACTACGATTTGCCATTAAGCCTGTACCCAAGAAAGCTGTCTATAAATATTTATTGTCCTTATAACCACTTTCAGGATAGTGGCAATCATCAGAAGGATAAAAATGGAAACAAAGGCAGAGGTGGAGGACAAGGAAGGCGACAGAATCATCAAGGTGGCAACGGATTTGGTATTTTTCTTAGAGAAAGTCCACTTCTTGTAACTAAGGAGAGCAAAATATTTGTTAAAACCAACTCTTTTTTTTGTAATTTTTGCCGCAGGACATGGAACAGCACCATCAGCTTCATCATCTTCCCATCATAATCATCATCCCGTTGAGGTCTCAAAGCGTCCACCTGGCCCGAGAATGCCTGATGGGACGAGGGGGTTCACAATGGGACGTGGTAAAGCGATCCCTCCTCCTCCCACATCTGCTCAAACCAATCATGAAGTTTGATCGGTTTCTCATCTCTGGTTGTATCATTGTGTGGATTTGTTTCACTTAAAAAAAAATGTGAAACATGTATGTAGTTATTAGAACTAAGATGTTATTTGGGATTTGGGTTTCCTTTTGGCATATTCAAGTCCTCCAAATCTTCACTTTGGTAGTTAGTTTTGTGTTGTAAGTTTTGTTGAATGAAAAAAATGATCCATTTTATAAACCTTGAATATCACTTTATTTGCATTTTTGTCTTATTGTTTTTTTCCCCTTTAATTTGCCAAATTTTGTTGATTCCATTCAAGCCAACTCCATCTTTTGCTTGCTCTGTTTCGTTTCCTGCTTCTCAATGTGTCTCTGCATCTTCGTCTTCACAAAGATGCAGCTTTTTTTGAACATGTTGCTGCAAACCACGTTTGGCATGAACATAATTTTTTGTCTGAATTTACAAGATGAAGCTGCAACAAACCACATTTCATCATTACAATATCTAACTTGACCAATGGTAAGCCCAGCTTATAATATAAACACAAAGAGAATAAAAAAAAGAAACTGAACAGCAGCATGGTATGAAACCACCGATTAGAGCGTAACCCGCTCTTTAGACGGTGGAAGAGTCCAGATAGCACAAGTCTTTCTTCGGCTTCAGTAGTGTCTGGATTACCAAGTCGGTTCTCCGGTGATGAACAGTCCTCTACCAGCTGTACACCCCATCCTCTTATACGGATATATTGACCTTTAGTTTGCCTAATCCGGATAGCCACATGATCGTAGTTCCCTTGAGGTAGAGGAGCATTATCTTCCTTTAGAGGGATACAATAGTCCAATATAGTTAAGTCGTCTACCTTCCTATCAGGGTAATAAACAGGAACCACAAAATCACTGCTGTCATAATCAAGGCGGTTCCCAAATCTGTCTTTGAACTCGCACTTTACCATGATATGTACTCGCTCCCGAATATTAGTTGTCAATACGCCAACTCTAATTCTGATCATGAAGAAGGGTTGGGAGAAAGGGACGTGAAGTAGAGGAATGGTCAGAGAGGAGCTTCCACTAGTACGGTGATTGAAATATGATGGCACTTCTTGTTCTACCGCTGAAAATCTCATGGAGTTGAAAGTAAATGATTGTCGGCGGAGGACAGTTTCTGGATCCAAGTTGAAGCAGCCCATGAAATTGAGTTCCACTTTGGGGACACAACTATGAGGAAGATAAGAGGACACCTCGTGGGAAACTATGTCAATAATGTCTGCTTCCACCATCCCACTTGGATAGCCACTTAAATCAACTCTAGTCAATGCCCCACAATCTGGAAAGTTAGCTTTCTTAAGCTGTTTCATTTTAGAAACGTTCATGGATACAGACTTTAGCCTGCTGCAATATCCCATTCTTAGCTCAATGAGGTTAGTGAATTTCTCGATCCACCAAGGAACTTCTTCAATCCCTGTGTCTACTAGATCGAGCCTTGAGATGTTGGTTGAGATATCAGGAAAGCTCCTCAACCGTGAGCATAAATTGAAACAAAGGTATTCGAGAGATTCGAGCTTGATTCCTGTGGGGAGAGTCTCCAGATTTGTGCAGTTTGTGATGGTCAATCTCTTGAGTTGATTGAGATTCTGAAATGAGCAAGGAAGCGGCTGAGACTCAAATACTTCAAAGTGGGAGACAGCATCGACAGGAAGGGCGTAAGCGGCTGAACCAAATCAACAATTAAGTTTTAGAGATTGTTATACGTCAAATATACATTTCAGAAATGTTAAAATGTAGAACGACATATGTACATACCTTCACTCCTTCCCATTGTTTCCCATCACTCGATATATTAAGCTCTGCAAGATTCTTGAGATGTAACTTAGAAGGGAACACTTCAATGTTTGTATCTAACAGAGAGAGAGCTGAGATGTTGGTTGAGAATTCGGGAAAAGTCTTCAGCTTTGAGCATCCATCGAAATTGATGTAATCGAGAGATTTAAGGTTGAAGCCGGTTGTAATAATTTCCAGACTAGTGCACGATCTCATGAATAATTCTGACAGTTTATTGAGATTACGTATAGAGGAAGGAAGCTCCACCAAACTCTCGCAATCCTCAAGATTAAGTGTCTCGAGATTTGTAGCCATGGAAAGATCTGGAAGTTCTTTCAGGTCTGATGATCCCGACAGATCCATTTCTTTTAGATATGTAAGGGACTGTACGCAACAACAATTAAACACAGAGCTCAGAAGATATTAACAAAAAAAAAAACACTAAAATAAGATCAGCATTGTGATCATTTTGATTAATAACAAAAGAAATTACTCTGAAAACTTACCACAACTCCTTCCCACAGCTTATGCAGTTTGCTCTCCTGCATTCTGAGCTTGATAAGGTTTTCGGGACGAAGACTAGAAGGCATGCATCTCATTGGAAAATTGGGCAAGCACAATAGTTTGAGTTTAGGGGGCAAATAGTCGAAACTTTCAGGCAAGTGCAATTCCTTACACAAATCAATTTCTAAGAATTGGAGATTAGGCATCCCTTTGAAGGCACTCTCATGTACATCCAACTTTTTTTTCTCAGTTGTATCCAGTGATATACATAAAACCTTTTCAGTACCCTGAAATGTATGCATGATATTAATGAGTAAGAGACAAACCCATACAATTCATTGTTTATGATCAGATGGCATATATTGAGTAATGTAACGAGCATTTAATAAATAAATAAATAAAAACTTACAGTGCATGCAGTGAGTACATCACATATATCTTTTGAATCCACCAAAAATTCCCGTTTTCCAGGCTCGTCAGGGGACTGTTTGCGCACAATATCTCTACCGAACTCTTGTAGCAAGCGTTGCATCTCCACTTTACCCCTTCTAACATGAATGAGGGACTTATCCTCTAGAAGTTTCATCCCAATATTAACATCCAAGTTACTATCCCCGAGCAACAACTCGATGTCTTTGACGTCCACATCATTGAAAAGACATGTTATATGACGAAATATCGCTTTATCCTTTTCGCTATCTAACCCATCATAGCTGAATCTCAGTGTCTTCTCAATTCTACCATCTAGACTATTTTGAAGCCTTGGCAACATATTCATCCAGTACTCTTTATCCCTCCCTCGAAAGTACGAACCCAAAACATTTAGCCCCAAAGGAAGATTACCCGCTTGTCTTGCAACTTCAACTACAAGCTTCCTAAAACCTTTAGGTGGAGATTCTTTCCTGAAAGCAGACTGACAAAACATCTGATGAGCGTGACCTTCAGATGGGAGATGAACCTCATAAATATGGTTAATCCCATGGGCCATCAAAAGATGTTTATCATTTGTTGCTACAATGATTCTACTCCCACTTCCAAACCATTCTGTTTTGCCCGCCAAAACATCTAAGACGACGAGATCATCCAAATCATCAATAACTATAAGAACTTTTTTTTGTTTGAGCCTCTCTCCCACTGCACCTAGATGATCTATCTTAACGTCCTTTTTCTCCAAAATTACAGATAGGAAGTTTCTTTGTAAATGCAACTTCATGTTCCAATCATCTGGATTGGCCCTACCATATTTTTCCATACACCTAGACACGAAAGCCCTATCTATGAAAATGCTACCTTGGAACCGACTAGAAATCCGGTTAAACAGAGCTCTTGCGATAGTAGTTTTACCAATCCCGGAGGAACCCCATATACCAACCATCTTCACTTTCATAGATTCTAGTTCCAAAAATCCACTCATCTTTTCCATGTGATCTCCAATGCCAACAAGGTCTTCAGAATCCTCCCATGTAGTTGGAAGCAGTTTACCCGAAACATCATTGGCTATTACTTCAATCATTTTTGCTTCGTTATCCCTAATAAGGTGAAAAATAAACATTTTATTTCAACATGTATCAAATTGTATTTCAACATGTATCTAATTTAAGCACATAATAATGAATTATCAACGAATCGAATAATTATAAAAATAATACCATCTCGCAGAATCAAATCCAAGCCTACTAGCTACATCAGCCAACGCTTCCTTCCATTGATTTTTCACTTCCTCTGAATGTCTCTTGCAAGTCTTGTCAAAGGCCTCTCCAAATTCACCGATTTGATACCTCACATTGGAAGGATCCAAACCGTAGAAAACTGGTATGACTATTTTATCTTTGCAGTTGACAATCTCCAGCAACTCGTTAAGACACCAGCTTGAAGAAGCGTAGTTTTTGGAGAAAACGACCACGGCAATCCTCGAATTCTCGATTGCTTGTACAAGCTCTGGCGAGAGAGATTTGCTTCGCTCGATCTCATTGTCTTTGAAAGCAGTGATCAGTTTGCGGTCGAGTTCCTTGAGAAAGTGGCTACGAAAAGTAACGCGGACGTCTTCCCCTCTGAAGCTCAAGAAAACATCATATAGCCAAGTATTACGAGAAGAAGATGAAGAAGCCATAGATAGAGAATGGGAGGAGGAAACTAAGAGCCAAGATTTTGGAGATTGATAAAATAAGATCTAAGTAGTGACTAGTGAGACGTTTATATAAAACATTTAACATTGCATCTGAGTAGCAATATCACTACTGTTTCTCGGACGTTTCTCTTGCTAGCTTGACTTAATCACTGCCACACAAGTCTAATCATTTAGACTAGTACATCTGCTTTAAAGACTGACGGCCGAAGGTTCTCAGACTTTTCAGACGCAACTTGACGGATGTTTCCAGTTTGATGTCTTAGTCATTGCTGCACATGGTCACAGAACAAATGTGTTAAGTCTTAAGTCTTATCCTTTTTGGGTCTTTGTTTCCAAGATAACATTTATTGGCTGGTGGATTCTTTCAATCTTCATTCCTTCTTAAGACTTTTCAAAGAATTATTAAGCTTAGCAACTTGCTCGTGAGGAATCGAGGAATTACTATACAGCAAAGAAAGACACGGTCTCACTTTATAATCGAATTTAAGATGATTCCATATCGAACAAAGAACATGTTTCACTTGCTCATGGCCTTAACATTTCTCTGAGAAGCTATAGTCTGAAGCAGAAACGTCTATGATCCTAACTACGTAAAATTTATTCAGTAATTCAATTTTTTTGACCATCCTATTGATTTTAGAATCAGGGCTGACAGAGAAACGTGTGCAACAAGCTAACATCACAGATTTTGTTGAATTACTCTGTATACCAAAGCCGATTTCTATCCATCTTTGTGGAATTTTAGCAGATTATAAATTTAACTTTAGAAATCAGATTTTAGAATCCATCATGATTCATGGACAACACAATCACGGTTTGGAAAAAGAAAGTTACAGAGACCAAAAGGAAAAACAGGAATCTTTTAGACTAGAGAGTTCAAGGTCGTGATAAAGCAAACGTAGGATTAAAACATTGGGAATAAGGGCTTTAGGGATGATCACAAATGTCTTTTTACCATTGGGTTAAGAGGATAGCCAATAAATAACATTGGATAATGGAAGTATTTCATTCTTGGGACGTGCCTTGCTAAACTGTTCTGCTGTGTATCATTCCACAATTTTGTAATCAGATGCGTTTCTTAAGCATTCATCATCCCTTCATAAATGCAGAACTTATAACTTGGAATGTATGAATAAAAAAAATGATAGATTGGTTTCCAAGAGTTCTCTTCTCCTACTACACTATTTTAGAATTCTAATATCATAATGATGATGATGATGGATTTCTTCATGATCAAATTATGTGAACTTTGCCATCGCTGATCATCACTTTGTTATCATCTTACAGTTTCTGCATATATAATCCACAATAGAGTTCTAAGTTATGAAGAAATTGAATAAAAAGCAAAAGAATGAGAAAGCTTTTTCATTAATTTGTGATTTACCTCTAGGAGAGCCATAATCTCATCTGCAGAGTAACGAGAAGCGCCAACTCCATTGTTGTTGACAAACAGTCTCTATATCTGCAATAGAAATGTCGTCAAGCCTGTGTGTCCTCATGTGATGCCCAAACACTCGTTCAAATACTTCAATTATTGCTGCAGAGATTGTGACACTGAATTGCTCTACTGGAAATTCATCCTTCCAGTTCAGGTACAGAGTATAATGCAGCAGATTTGAGAATTGCAATCAAATTGATCACCAAAAAAAAAAAAGAATGGTGTGATATATGTTATGTTATATTCAGTTTCGGCCTCATGAAATTAACAATTGAAAACCAACTCTTTATCGGTGGCAAAAACTATTGATAAGATTCCTAATTAAGATGCTCCACCATGCTCTGTGGAACTATAATAAGATACTGAAGAGTGTCTTGCTGCATGTCCTCCTTTGATCTTGTTGTTCCATTAAACCGGCGAAGCAACTCATTGTGTTCAGTTCATTCTAAATGCTTACACGCATTCACTTCCTGATCCTCAGTAAGTTCTTGAAAAGGCGTATACCACATATTGTCGTTAATTCAGCTACACAAACATGTCGAGAAGAGTATTCCAGTTGTCAGTTAGACAAAAAGAATTGAGAAATGAAAAGTACTTATGTTCAATTAATGCTTACCCTCATTCGCTTCGCGCTTCTCCCTGTCTCTACATTGTCATCTCCAGACTCTTCAATGTGTCCAGTCTCATTAACAAGTGCTTTAAGAGGTGTATACTCCATATTTCCTTCTTCGGCTTCAGAAACATGTGGAAGAGTACTATTTAGATTACCAAGTCGGTTCTCCGGTGGTGAACAGTCTTCTAAGAGTCGTACACCCCATTCTTTTAATTCAAACGTAGATCTCCAACCTCCAGTACCTATATGAATATTCATATCCACGTGATCGTAGTAGTTCCCATGAGCTAGAGAAGCATTACCTTCGTTTAGAGGGATACGACAGTCCAATATAATTAACAGTTGACTACCCTTCTGACTTTTCGTGAAAAGTGTATAAATATGGAAATCAGAGCCAACGTGAAAGCTGTTCCCTAATCTGTCTTTGAACTCACACTTCACCTCCATCTTTTTTCCATGCTTAAAATTATTTACAACTGCGCCAACTCTAAACCTGAAGAAGGGTTGGGAGAGAGAGACGTGAAGTAGAGGAATGGTCAGAGAGGAGACTCCAGTAGTACGGTAAGTGAAATATGATGGCACTTCTTCTTCCCCTGGGAATAAGATGTAGTCGAAGAGAATTGACTGTTGGTGGTGAAGGACAGTTTCAGGATCCAAGTTGAAGCAGCCCCTGAAATCTACTCTAGGAAGAGAAGAGGAGGCCTCCACGGAAACTGCATCACTTGGATAGCCACTCAAATCAACTCTAGCCAAGTCCCTACAATCTTTAAATTCAAGTATCTTGAGATGTTTCAGTTTAGAAATGCGTAGGGATACACATTTTAGCCTGCTGCAACCTTTCATATTTAGCGTAGCGAGTTTATAGAATTTCTCTATCCACCAAGGAACCTCTTCAATCCCTGTTCTCTCCAGATCGAGACACAAGATGTTGGTTGAGATGTCAGGAAAGCTCTTCAACCGTGAGCATCCATTGAAATTCAGTGTCTCGAGAGATTGGAGGTTGATTCCTATGGGGAGAGTCTCCAGATTCCTACAGTTTGCGAGGTCCAAGAACTCCAGTTGATTAAGATTCTGAAATGAGGATGGAAGCTCCACCAAACTTGGGATATTCCTGAGCTGCAAGCACGTCAAAGTGGGAGACAACTTCGCCAGTAAGGCCCAAAGCTGCTAAACCAAATTAACAATTTATTGTAATATCACCGATAAACAATTTGGAGAAAGCGTGTTAAGTTTAGAACTATACCTTGGCTCCTTCCCATTGTTTTCCATCACTATCTTTTTTTGATATGCAAAGATTATCAAGATTCTCGAGATGTATATTATTAGCAGGGAGCTCTTCGATGTTTGTTCCATTCATGTAGAGATCAGAGATGTTGGTTGAGAATTCGGGAAAAGTCTTCAACTCCGAGCAATAGTTAAAGTTGAGGAGGTCGAGAGATTTGAGGTTGAATCCAGTTGGAAGAGTTTTCAGACTTTTGCAGAACTCCATGTTCAGTTTCAACAGTTTATTGAGATTGCGTATAGAGGAAGGAAGCTCCACCAAACTCTTGCAAGACATAAGATTAAGTGTCTCGAGATTAGTAGCCATGGTAAGGTCTGGAATTTCTTTCAGGTTGACTGATCCATCCAGATCCATTTCCTTTAGATTTGTAAGTGACTGTATTCAACAATAATTAAACACAAAGGTCAGTATAAATAACACACGTTATTGTCATCCAAACACTATGACCTCTTCCTCATTAATAATAACGTAAGAAATATATTATTCTCAAAACTTACTTACCACAGGCACAACTCCTTCCCACAGCTTACATAGCTTGCTATTCGGCATTTTGATCTTGACAAGGTGTTCAGGACGGAAATGAGAAGGCATACATCTCATTGGAAATTCCGACCAGCACAATAGTTTTAGAGTAGGGGGCAAATAGTTAAAACTTTCAGGCAAGTGTAGCCTGTCGTCTTCTCTCAAGATATTGGTATCAATTTTTAAGTAACGAAGTTTTCGCAGCCCTTTGAAGGCTCTCTCATGTACAAGCAACTGATCATCAATCTTACTTGTATCCAATGATATACCTAACACATTTCGAGTATCCTGAAAAAGAAAATATTATAATGAGAACGTGAAACAAAACCATACAATAATTCATAGTTTATCAAATGGCATTCATCTTAACCTCATATACAGAGTTATGAAAGGACCATAAAAAAAAAAGAAAAAAGAACTTACAATGCCTTCACTGAGTACATCACAAATATCATCTGGATCCACCAGAAATTCTCGTTTTCCAGGCTTGTCAAGAGACTGTGTGCGAACAATTTTTCTGCCCATTTCTTGTAGCAAACGGTGCATCTCCACATGACCCCATCTGACATGAATGATGGACTTATCAATCAGGTTTTTCAGCCCAACAGTAACACCCAATTTACTATCTGAGAGCAACGACTCGATGGTTGTGACTTCCATATGATTGAAAAGACATGCGATATGACGAAATATGGCTTGATCTTCTGCGCTACCTAACCCATCATAGCTGATTCTTAGTATTTTCTCAATTTTATCGTCTAGACCATTCTCAAGCCTTGGCAGCATATCCTTCCAGTAATCCGTATCCCTCCCCCTCAAATACGAACCCAAAACGTTTAGACCCAAAGGAAGGCTACCGACATGTCTTACAACTTGCACTACAAGCTTTCCAAAACCTTCAGGTGGAGATTTTTTCCTGAAAGCAGATTGACATAACATTGCAAGAGCGTGCTCTTCAGTTGGGAGACTAACTTCATAAATATGATCAATCCCATGAGCTGTTAAGAAGTGTTTATCATTTGTAACGACAATGATTCTGCTCCCATATCCAAACCATTGAGTTTGACCCACCAAAGAATCTAAGATCACTTGGTCATCCATATCATCAATGATGATAAGAACTTTTTGGTGTTGTAGCCTCTCTCCTAGTACACCTAGATGATCTATCTTTATATCCTGCATCCTAAGAACTTCCGAGAGGAAACTCTCTTGTAAATGTAACTTCATGTTGTGGTCGTCCGGATTGGCTCCACTATAGATTTCTCTACTCTTATATAGAAATGCTCTGTCTATGAATTTACTAACTTGGAAATTTCGAGATAGTTGGTTAAACAGAGCTCTTGCGATGGTAGTCTTACCAATCCCCGAGGAACCCCATATACCAACCATCTTCACTTCCTCAGATTGCAGTTCCAACAATTCACTCATATTTGCAATATGATCCTCGATGCCAACAAAATTTTCAAAATCATTGGATGAAGTTAAAAGCAGTTTACGCAAAACATCATTGGCTATTTCTTCAATCATTTTTGCTTCGTCATCCCTAATTATAAGGTGAAAAAAATATAATTTAACAAATATAAACTATACCAAAATATTAAGATATACCTAAAATGAATTATAAGAAATCATACCATCTCACAGAATCAAATCCAAGCATATTAGCTACATCAGTCAACGCTGTCTTCCATTGATTTTTCACTTCCTGATCTGTATGTTTCTCGCAAGTCTTTTCAAAGATACTTCCAAAGTCACCGGTTTGATGCCTCACATGGGAAGGTTCCACACCGTAGAAAACTGGTATGACTATTTTATCATTGCAATTCACAATCTCCAGCAGTTCGTTAAGACACCAGCTTGAAGAAGCGTAGTTTTTGGAGAAAAAGACCACAGCGATCCTCGAATTCTTGATGGCTTGTAAAAGATCGGGCCAGAGAGAGTGACCTCTCTCGATCTCATTGTCTCTGAAAGCAGTGATCAGTTTCCGATCGAGCTCCTTGAGAAAGTGGCTACGGAAAGTTACTCGGACGTCTTCCCCTCTGAAGCTCAAGAAAACATCATACAGCCAATTATTGCGAGAAGAAGATGAAGATGCCATAGATAGATAGAGTGAGTGAGAGCAGAAAACTAAGAATAAAAGACTTTGGAGTTTGAGACTGTAAAGAAGGGAATCAGAGAAGTAGTAACTTGGTGAATTAACATAGAGAAGCGAGCAGCTAATTTGACTTAATCGCAGCCACACAATTATAAATGATTTTTCTTTTTTTTTTTTTTTCCGCAATGATTTTTCTTTTTTAAAAAACCAAGATATTGTACCTGAGGGCTACTTTTTAATAAAAATAAAATGTTATTTGTTTTGTAGATTAATTATATTAATAACTAATATTTAATTTATATTTTTAAATGTACCACTTTACAAATATAGATATAATATTATTTTATAAACATAGATATATATATTATTTATAAATATAGATATATATTATTTAGTGGAAAAAATATTTTTTTTGAGGTTTATTGTTTTACATTATAGGAAGTATAACAATTAAATAAGTAATGATTTATAGAAGGAAAATATTGTTTGTGTTAATAGAATTAATTTCTATTATTTTGTAAAATTAGAAACTTAATATAATAAACTTAATAATTAAATGTTAAGGGAGTGGTTGCTATTGTTTTGAAAATTTTATTAGAGTGAGAAATTTTATTTTTCAAAATCAAAACTTAATATTAATTAATTAAATGAAAAACAAATTAATAATTAATGTCAATGATATGCTTGTAAATAAGTTTTAACTTCAAGATTTATTTGTTAAATATCTCCAAAAATGTATATACATAGATATTTTATCGAAGAAAACACGTTAAATTGTTTTCCGTTCGAGGTCTTTGTTCAGTCTTACTATTAATTGTTTCTCAGGATTTTCAGACGCAACTTGACGGTTGTTTCCAATTTGATGTCTTAATCATCGCTGCACTAGTGAATAGTGATGCTCCAAATCCTGTAACTGTTGTTACTCATGTGTCTTTCTTGTTATGCTCTCTGCCACAAATGAATGTGCCATCAAACTAATATAAGATAGTTTACTTGAAAAAGTCTCTCCAGCTGGGGAGACATTGTAGACTCGATCTCTGCATGTCATGGATCAGAGGCAGGGCAAAGCAGAGGTGTCTTAAGTGATCCTTCACGTAATTTGTATAATAAATAAATCATGGATTTTTAAAACTTATATAGTTGAATTTTGATTAGTTAAATTATTTTAAGTGATTTTACATAAATGTCAAGTTGAATAACATAGAATTTTAAAAGATTTTTTAAATCATCAGTTGAATAACAAGTGATTTTTAAAATATTTTAAAATTTTATGAAATAACAATTTAATATCCCCTCTAAATTGACCCCACTACAAAATCAAATTTGACCCCCACAAAATATTATTTTGAGAGATAACCACATAATTCGACTTTCAAAACTATGTTTGATTCTACTCTTTACAACTGTAATTCCGACTTTACTTAATAGTTTACCACAAAATATATGTCAAATGGTTTCTTTAATTTTTGAATGAAAATTAAAACTATGTAACACTGGCCACAAACAAACAATAGTTACACTGTGTAACTTACACACTTATAAGATATGAATAAGTCTATACAAAAAAACATTTGGATGATATTTTATATTTTCCTTACAAAATTTCTAAGTATTTTTTATAAGAAAAAATTGACCCCTATAAACATTGGTTCTGCCACTGATACCGGTCCGCATATATATTGCCTTCTTCGGCTTCAGACACATGTGGAAGACTAGTGTTGGGATTACCAAGTCGGTTATCCGCTGATGAACAGTCCTCTAAGAGTCGTATACCCCATCTTTTTGAATTCGAAATATCCGCTTATATGAATCTACATATCCACGTGATCGTAGTAGTTACCTTTGTCTAGAGAGATACGACAGTCAAATATTAACAGATCAGTGGTACCCTTCCGAGTATCAAAGAATCTATATGGCTGACCAGATGAATTAACGCTGTTCCCAAATATGCTTTTGAAGCAACTATCTACCTGGATGGATACTCGTTGTCCATCAAACGCAGTTACCACCGCACAAACCCTAAATCTGAAGAATGGTTGAGAGAGGTGTGTGGGAAGTAGAGGGATATTGGGGAGAGAGGTGGAGGAGGTTCCAGTCGTAGGGTGAGTGAAATATGATGGCACTTCCTCCCCAGGCAATATCATGGACTTGAAAATAATTGATTGTTGGTCAAGGACAGTTTCTGGATCCAAGTTGAAGCAGTCCCAGAAATTGAGATTGACTTTGGGGACACAAGTATGAGGAAGAGAAGAGGAGGCCTCCTCCTGGGAGACTGTGCCACTTGTAAAGCCACTCAATTCAACGCTAGTCAACGTCCCACAATCTGAAAAGTCAGCTTCCTCAAGATGTTTCAGTTTAGAAATGGGTAGGGATACACATTTTAGCCTGCTGCAACGATTCATATTAAGCGTAGTGAGTTTAGAGAACTTCTCGATCTGCCAAGGAACCTCTTCAATCCCTGTTTCGTCTAGATGGAGCCTTAAGATGTTGGTTGAGATATCAGGAAAGCTCCTCAACCGTGAGCATCCACTGAATTCAAGGTTATCAAGAGATGCGAGGTTTATTCCAACCGTGGGCAGAGTCTCCAGATTTCTGCAGTTTCGTATGGTCAACATCTTAAGTTGATTGAGATTCTTAAATGAGCAAGGAAGCTCCACCAAACTTGGGATATTCCATAGCCACAACTTCGTCAAAGTGGGAGACAGCATCGCCAGGAAGGGCTTGAACCAAATAAACAAATTTTTAGAGATTGTTTCAACAAAATCACCAATTATAGTATTATACTTTTTTTACTTTTTACGGCTTAATTTTAGAAAATAGACCACTAGAATAATAAAAGAATAATATACAACTAATTATTTTGTTAAATTACATGAAATAAGTCATTTAATAGTTAAATTACATGAAAATAGACTCCTTTTTTTTTTTCTTTGGTAGTTTGCTTATTAGAGTTAGCGACAATGGGTTTTTAATTTCTAATTTATATTTTATGAAAGTGTTTAGAACTACATACCTTCGTTCCTCTACAGTGTTTCCCATCAGTCTCTTCTTGTGATATGCAAAGTGTAGCGAGATTCTCGAGATGTGGAACAGAAGGGAATTCTTCAATGTTTGTTCCCTCTAGATCGAGAACTGAGATGTTGAGAATTCGGGAAAACACACTTTTTTTTTTTTTTTTTTTGGTCAAAAATCACAGACACACAACACAACTGTATCACTTTATAGCTTAATTTGGGGATCTAAAATTTTAGAGTCGAGACATACTGAATCAGTTCAGTTCACACAAGTCACAACGATAGAATTCAGGATTATTCAAACGAGGAACATGTTTCCCCTTGATCCTTGCCTTAACATTTCTGAGAAGCTCTGGTCTGAATCAGAGACATGCATACGTAATCATTAATAACAAACATATTCGTTATAATCTTGCTGTAGATTACATACGTAGAATTTGGCACAAACAGCTAAAGAAATTAAAGGATAGACAATAACATTAGATGATGGAAGTATTTAATTCTTGGGTTGTGCTTTGCTCAACTATTCTGCTGTTTATCCTTCCACCATTTTGTAATCAGATGCGTTTCTTAAGCATTTATCATCACTTCATAAATGCAGAACTTATAACTTAAAATGTATGAATACACATTTTGCAAAATAAAAATGATAGTTTGGTTTCCAAGAGTTTTCTTCTCCTACTACACTATTTTTGAATTCTAATATCATAATGATAATGATGATGGATTCCTTCATGATCAAATGATGTGAACTTTGCCATCGCTGATCATCACTTTGTTATCATCTTGCAGTTTCTGCATATAATCCACAATAGAGCATTAAGTTATGAAGAAATTGTATAAAAAGCAAAAGAGTGAGAGAGCTTTTTTATTGATTTGTGATTTACCTCTAGGAGAGCCATAATCTCATCTGCAGAGTAACGAGAAGCGCCAACTCCATTGTTGTTGACAACAGTCTCTATATCTGCAATAGAAATGTCATCAAGCCTGTGTGTCCTCATGTGCTGCCCAAACACTCGTTCAAACACTTCAATCCTTGCTGCAGAGACCGTGCCACTGAACTGCTCTACTGGAGGTTCATCCACTTCCATTGGATCTGCAGTTTCACTGAATTGACCAGCAAATAGAAATAAAACAATGTATATTAGGTTTGAGAAATCTGTGATATGAGTTTCCAGGGAGGAGATCAAATTAGTTACCTGTCGACATTTGCAGCATCATTCTCTGCTCCATCTTCATTATTACTGCGTTGATTGCCTCTACGGCCACTTGGTGTTCTTTCTTGTTCTGTTTGTTCCCTTTGACGTTCTTCTTGCTCGCGTTCATCCATCTCTGTTAATTCTTGATGATATATTGCAAAGTTCATAAGCTTCAAGGCAGCCTCTGCATCAACTTTAGTAACCTTTCAAAATAAAGTGATTACTTTAGAGTGAATCTAAAGAGAACATATTCACGACCAGGGGGAATAAACAGAAGATTTGAGTTAGTTTGTTACCTCTCTGCTCAACTTCATTTTGGCATGTGCGGTGGCAAGACGGATTATTGTCTCCAGAGTTCTGGCTGTTATCGGAAGAGTACCTCCAGTCTGCAGAAATGTAGATGGTTGTGTCAAATACAGGTTCCCAAGACAAAGACAAAACACTCAAACTCAATGTAAGGTAATGTTATGAAATGAATTACCTTGGTATCGGAACCTGCATTTCTGAGATCTGCATATGCTTCTGCAATACGTTCTGATGCCTGCAAATTTAATAACAAATGAGAGATTTTAGTGGAAAAGATAATCAAATACGTAAAAATTCATATATTTGAGTTCAATATCTTACTTCATCAGTGAGCTTTGGCGTAATACGGTGCTTGGCATAATGAATGTACTTCTTCAAGAACTTAATCGTAAGGGTTTTGTCATATGTTTGGCCTCTTTTCCTCTTCCCATGTAGAGTTTGGTTATACTTAACAAATATTTCACTCTCACCATCGTCCTCTCTTGTGTATGGCAAGCTCCCATCTGGCCCTGCCTCACCTAAGATCACTCAAAAGACATATATGTTTCAAAACGCGGGTTGTGAAATACTGAAATGTTTGGTAAACGATAGAAGCATGATTTGTAGGCTACCTCTATCGTTTTTGTAACGATGCATACGCAAGACATGTTCTGATATCAGGCGGTCAACACCAGCATCCATTTGATCCAACACAATAAACAGTAGATCAAAACGAGAAAGCAGCGAGTCTGGAAGTCCAATGTTCTTTGTTGGAGTCAGTGATCTGTCATACTGCAGAGTAAGAGTAGGATATTAGAACAAGGGATACTAGTCAGTAGAGTCAACAGATTAGGACATGTTCTGTGCGGACTTACAGTTCCATATATGGGATTTGCAGCTGCAACCACACTGCATCTAGCATTCAGTGATGCATGGATACCGGCTTTTGCAATGGTTACAGTCTGTTGCTCCATCACTTCGTGTATAGCAACTCGGTCCTGATCGTTCATCTTATCAAACTCGTCAATGCATACAATACCTTTATCAGCGAGGACCATTGCACCAGCTTCTAGTCTTCGCTCCCCTGATGAAAATGAGAAGTTGATTTTTATGAGAAATAGCACTATGACCTTTGCAAATTTTGATTTTAGTTTTTGAAACACAAAAAAATGTGGAAACGCATCTGTGTGCTTTTTACCTGTTTCTTGGTCAGAAGTCACAGCAGCAGTTAACCCAACACCAGAAGAACCACGACCTGTGGTTGATATAGCCAATGGTGCAATATTCATTATCGCTCTCAGAAGTTGAGATTTAGCAACAGATGGATCACCCACCATCATCATGTTGATGTCTCTGAAAGCACCAAATTTTTTTTAAGTGAAGAAAGAAAAAATCAGTTAGACAAAAAGTATCTAATGGACGGAAGCTGAAATCAGTTTTCAAGAAAGACTTACCCTCTCAAGTGGGTTCCATTCTTGAGGTTCTTTTCAACACCGCCAAGCATCAGTAAAACTACTGCTTTCTTTATCCAAGTGTGCCCATAAATAGAAGGTGCTAAGGAACGTGCCAGGAGATCAAATGCATCATCTCTGCCTGCAATCTTTTTAATGTACTGTAGGTCTCGTGGTTGGTATATAGGTGCATTTGCTTCTTTGTTGAGCAGAGCGATATTATTGGCTATGAGGATAGTCCTACACAACAGAAAGAGCTTGGTCAACGTTACCAAGGTGAAAATTACAATTTAAACTTAGGGATATGTGAGAAAACGCACCTAAAGACTCCATTTACACTACCCTTGCTTTTCCCTGGAAGAGCTTTGTAAATGCCGAAAATAGCCACTCGATCTCCTGGCTTGCATGAGTCAACAAGGTCATCCTCAGCTATGACATCCACGCTTCGTGGAAGCTGACCAGGAGCAGCATTTTCAGGAACTTCTTGAATTGACAAGGTCTGATGATCTTTGTATTTGCACAGCCCATACTCAGTCACCAATAAGTTGCCCTTATCATCCTGAAAACACAAACTCTGTATTCAGTAACAGGCAAAATCTTCCAGCAATAAAGATAGATTAACAACAACAAAAAGAAACATATAATTACCCTTGTGGGATAGACAGATCCAGTGGGTAAACCCGCATGAGATGTAATGTCTCGATATTCTCGGTTGGTAAATTCACCGGTTGATGGACAAAAGTGTACGCTTTTAACAACCTTTGGCCTCACAAGAGAGCCTAAATAGACAAAAAAAAACATGTGTCAGAGATTTTTGAACAAGAAAACAGCATGAAAAAGGCAGAGGAAAAGATTGAAAATGCGTACATTTGGTGACAATGCCCTCAACACAGACTAAAGATCCGATAAACTCAGAGAGAAGCTCTCTAGGAGTGACAACACGAGAGACGAAAACACCTTCAAATCCAACAAGGACTTGTTCTCCTTCCTTCAAGTATTTAGGGTCAATACCTCGGGTAGCTTCAGTAGCTGCCTCACAAAATGACTGCATGTACTCATTTGGATTCCTCAGTATCCTATCCCCAAAAAACACAAACTCCAATTCATCACATCCATTCTTCATAAGACTATATATCTAAAAAAAAGCACAAACCTTTAAAAATCCCTAAATTCACAAATCCCCAAATTCACAAAACCCTAAAATCTCCAATAAATTGACAAACGTAATTGAAAATTCATAACATTTCTACAAAAGAACCGATTATAAAACTATCGCAAATTCAGGAAAGATGACGAACCTAGAGGAAGAATCGCGGAAGTAATCATGAATGTGAGAGATATCAACAATGAGACGGTGACGCTTCTGCTGTACCAACGCCTTGATTTCTTCAATGTACATCTACACACAATTCAATCAATTTTCCCAATTAAGATCTAGACAAGAACAGAAGAAAGCTCGAGAAAATGTCTGGTTAAGACAGGAGGAAGTGATAGAGTGATAGTCGACTTACGCTATCGAGGAACTGAATAAAATCTCTCTTGTGGCGAAGCCTCGTCTCCTCTGGTACATCCATTTCTTAACCAAATCTGGGTTCTTCGTTCCGCCCTTCTTCTTCTTCTATGAAAAAAAAAAACCTGATTTAGTGAGTTTCGATTTCGAGAAGCATAAAGGGAGCGTCTTTGCTATGGCGGGATATTGTGGGATGACCTGCTCCCTTTTTGGCGGGAAGAGAGTGTTATTTTGGGCCGATATTAATTGGGCTTTTTGGTTGGGCCTTCATCGACGCGCTTGGAGATTTTTTGTCGGTGGCGCCAACGCGCTCCTCTTCCGCGTTGTTTTTTTTTACTCAAGGCGATAACACCAAACCGGTACGGTATATCTGGTTTCCACGCAGATTCTAAAATCAGACCGTACCAAATCAATTCAACTAGATTCGGTTTACTTTTGCTACTGTCTTTCTTATTTTCAAACCAGTAAACCGGAATATATAAGAAATTGTATAAAATCCAGACTAAACCAGTCGTGTCGTATGTTAAAATTTTAAACAGTTGAGAATTCCACTAATTGGATTATTCTGAAAACTAACACCATTGCTACAAAAGATTCTCAGTTCTGTTTATAAAATTACTCAAATTATGGAACGAACTAAAGATACAAACATTCCGCGGGGATAAGAGGGGGGAACAAGCAAAATCTGAAATCTCAGCAACAATAAGAAAACATGGAATGAAAAATGAGATTCGGAAATGGCCAAAGAGGAAGAGCTCAAACTTGTTAACCAAGAAGAGCTGCAAGTGGTGATGATGGATGACGATGGTGATGATGTAACAGATGGGGCAGAGAATTTTTAAAAGGTATGAAAAATCAAGGTTTGAAGGCAGAGAAGGCAACGACTGAGTTGTGTCCACCGAACCCGAACGAGTTTGATATGGCTGCAGCAACAACAGAAAGACATTATTAATCAGAGAAATCGTTTTCAGTTTAATTTAATGAGAAGGTGGTTCATATCGTCACTTACCAACATCAACCTCGTGCTGCTTCTTCTGGTTTGGGACCGTGTCAAAGTCCACAGCTTGTTCCGGGTTCTACAATGAGAAACAGAGCATAAGCGTCTAAAACAAAGCCCACAGTTTAAACTGAAAGGAGAATCAAAGAAGCCTTTTCTCGACTCCTTGTTATACTGTGATGTTGAATTTGTAAATGATTTTATGTTAGAAAAGGAAGATTATACGTACAAATTGGTTGATGGAAGGATGCAGCCATCCAGTGTTGATAGCCTTCACGACGGCGATGGCTTCTAGACCTCCAGCTGCACCGAGGCAGTGACCTATCATAGACTGTAACAAAAAAAAAAAAAAAAAAAAAAAAAAAAAAACTGTTATTAACAGGAAATGCAAAGCAAACAAATACACAAAAAGGAGGAGGAGAAGAACATTCAATCGCAGTAGCCTCGGGGACGAACCTTGGTGGCGTTGATTTTGATCCCTGAAGTGCTCTTGAATACCTTTTTAATAGCATTAATCTCAGCAAGATCACCAGCAAGAGTGGAAGTTGCATGTGCGTTGATGTAATTTACCTGAAAAAAAGTGGAATGAATATAAGTAGGGAAGTAACATGAATTTTTTGGATACCTTTTGTTTCAGATAGCCATAAAACTTCGGAAGCATGAAAATTTTGTGTTTATTTACCTCCTCAGGTGATACACCAGCATCTTCAAGACATCTCTCAATACATGAAGACACACCAAGCCCATCAGCTCTGGGATCAGTCATATGGTGAGCATCGCAATTAACAGCACCTCCAAGATATTCAGCTACGATAGGAGCACCACGTTTCATTGCATGTTCCAAGCTTTCCATAACCTAATAATAAAGCAGACAGTAATATTACTATTGGGTCTTTCCAAAACAGTTTGTCACATGTATGAGCCAATATCATGATGAAACAAACCAACTTTGTAGAGTTGTAATATTCAAGTGCATAAATACTTCCCCCAGCTAATCATCAACTATGGGAAAGCAAGTTTCATAATTTAGAGGTAGGAAGCATTCAGCAAGATAGCAGTGTATCAAATCCATTAGGACAAAACAGGCTAATCAGCCAACTATATGTAAATCCATAATTTCAAATGTAAAGAGTAAAAAATTTCTGAAACATACCAGAACACCAGCTCCTTCACCCATAACAAAACCATCTCTTGCTTTATCCCATGGCCTTGAAGCAGTTTGAGGGTCATCATTTCTCTGTGACAACGCCCTACAAGCAACAAAACCTCCCAAGCCAATAGGAATAATAGCAGCCTCGGTTCCACCAGCAATCATCATATCAGCTTCACCACGACGAATGTGGTTGGCAGCAGCGTAAAAGCAGTAGTTAGAAGTGGCACAAGCAGTTGAGATCGAGTAGTTTGGACCCATAAGACCAAGATCAATCGCCAACAAAGCAGAACCCATGTTTGTTATAGCATAAGGTATAAAAAATGGACTAATCCTCCTGTGACCCTTCTCAATCAGATTCTGAACTCCTTCTGAAAACACAGTTAAACCTCCCATACCTGTCCCAACTAGTACTCCAGCTTTCCTCTTATCAATCTACAAAACACCCAAACCAAATGTTCAAGAAAATGTTCAATCTAATCTGAAATTTAAACTCTTTATGTGCCTAATTCAAATCTAAGACGAAAAATTGAAACTTAATGATGAAGAAGGTTACCGAGTTAAGCTTATCACCACCAAGATTAGCACTCTCAAGAGCTTTCTTGCCAGCAACAATGCAATACTTCAAACAATCATCAAGCCTACGCTCATTCTTGCCATCGATATAACCTTCAGAGCTAAACCCACGGATCTGACCACCGAATCGAGTGGGGAACTTGGACGCATCGAAACGGTCAATCAAACTGATCCCACTCTCACCAGAGAGCAGTTTCTCGTAGTAAGCATCAACGTCGTTGCCAAACACGGAGACGAGACCCATACCAGTAATCACGACTCGTTTCTTCGGATCTGTTTCGCGTTTGGGAGCGGAGACAGTGGCTGATGATGACGCGGAGATGAACGAGCGTTGTCTTCTAACGGGTCTGGCATTTGTAATCTGATGTGATTGTCGATTCGAAGGTAAGCGAAGTGGGTTCGGCGGAGAAGCGCGGAGGGATGAAGATTGAAGAGCTTGCATGGTGGATCCAAAGAGGGGGAGAGAATGAGAGAGAAGGCGATAAGTACGATGTTGTGAGAATGGTGTGTGATGTGTGTTTTGCGAAAGCGCTTCAGCTCGTCAGATTTCGGGACGCACTTATAAAAACAAAACAAAACAAAACTCAGAAATAGTTTAGAAGTAAAAATATGAGACAATTAAAAAAAAAAAACAAAAAACAATTATTTTAAAATCCCTGAATGGTTATAGATGTTTTAGTTTGACCCTCGTAGTTTTATAATTCTACTATTTGATCCTCTAAATAATACTAGGGATTGGGTAAATTATATACCAATTTTTTTTTGTTTTTTATCCGATTGTTTATCCAATCTAAAATATGATTTGGTTTTTGTTATATTCTCACTGATAACCAAAACCCAAATCATATTTTAGTTGGGATCCAATCGGGTTTTACTAAATAACAATTATAGTTAAAAATAATAATTAAATTGGTTTAAATCGGATTTTTACGGACTCAGATTTTATGTTCAAACTAACTCATTTGTAGAAAGATAGAATGGAACTAGAATATCATACAGTATATGCTAGTGTAGAAAAATTAATTACTTGGCACACTTTTTTCTAAAAATTTAATAATTAATGTAATATTAAATTAATAGGAAATTAGTTTCTAACAAATATAATTTTAAGGCAACAAGAAAAAAATCAAATCTAATATTAATTTGCAAAAAAAAACTTTTTTTTTTTCATCATTGAATCGATGATTCATAGCCAATCCTTACAACGCAGGGTAACGTGATTTAGTGGAGTCGAACTCCGGTGGGATCGGTCGCAGAGGTGGTGCTGTAACCGCTAAAGACACCAGAAAAAGAAAAAAAAAAACTTTTTTTGGTCAAACATTTGTACAATAATTTAATTATTATTGAACAAGCCAATGACCCGTTTTGTCCACTAAAAAGAAAAAACAGGAACACTCGTGCTCAAGATAAGAGATGGCAAGCCACTTGCCAAAAGGTTCTTCGCTCAAACTTATCTAAAATGCTTACAAGTGTTCAATTTTAGCCTCGTAGTTTTCTGTCCCTCGCAAGATGTAGTAGACTCCGTCAAAATAAGAGACACTTCAAAGTTGAGCACGAACTTTTCAAGAAAATTGTCATCTTTCGATTCAAGGAAAAGATATATCTTCTAAACTTGAAAACATTTACGCAAACTAACCTAAAACGGTAACAAGTGACTGGGATACGAATTACTCGAAATGCAATTAAATGGAAATAGGTAGGGTGGGTGAGCCAGTACTCACGTGGGGACATTGAACTTTGAAAAGCCGAGAGACAAACAATGAAAGTTGCAAGTAGAAAGCTGGTATAAGTTGTTCACCACCCAAGTTCTATTCTCCTTTACCAAATCTAACACTTCTTATAAAGTCTTGTTTAATGTTACTTGTTTGAATGATTATGTACAATTGTCACTATCCACACACAAAAATAGCTTGACAATTCGATTGCGTTTTACATTATTGTCGTACGGTTGTCACTCACAAAATTGAAAAACTACTAATCCGTTTCGTCAAGATTTAGCTTACCGCCAGTAACGTGACTCCTCCATCATTCTTTTATAACATAAACGCATAAAGATAAAAATTTTGCTTTCTCAAGTGTATATATCAAGTTATCAACCATCAGTGTCTCTAGGCTGTATGGTATTATAATTAAATAGAATCATCCAGGGGAAATATATTTTGACTCTTTATAAAAGAAAACTTGAAAAGTTGGATTTTGATTTATACAACTAATGCTTTACTTAATTCTAGAACTTTTTCCCCGTATTATTTGTTTGAATAAGTGTTATTTTTGTTTCAATAGTGATCACCAACAGAACGTACCGCACAAACAAAACAACAAATATATTAGAGTTTGGTTCTTGACAATTAAATCGTATAAATATAATAATACTTAACTGGTTTTAATTAAAATTGTAGATTTCTAATGTTAAAAAAATTGTAGTTTTTAATAAATTATAATTTATTATTTTATACACTAATTAAAATGTTACCTTTTTAGTAAATTTTTGTTAGTTTGGTTTGGGTTAGGATCTAGAAAAATCGAAATAATGTTTTTTTCTGTACGAGTTATTTTATAATTCAAGTTCGGTTTGAATTTGGGTTCGAGAATTTTGAACTAATGGACTAGTTTTTGCAATGATAAAAAAATTCCTTAATTGTCCACTAATAGCTTTTTTCTTTTTTGGACAACGTCCACTAATAGCTATGACACCATAATAGCTATAGAAGAAGAAGAAGCTTGTGTAACAAACGAAGACAATAAAGATATTTTAAGTGTTGGCTACAATGAGACACTCTATTGTTGACAAAAAAAAAAAAAAAAAAAAAAAAAAAAAATGAGACACTCTATTGGTAAGAGAAGGTTTTGGTTAAACAGGGAAACCCCACTTGATTCCCGGTTTACCTAAACCAAACTATATACCAATATACACATTTGTTTGTTATGTTTGATGAAGAAGAAACAAATACTAGTCCGCTGGTTGTGTACTCGGTACTCCCCAATGATAACAGCCTAATCCACATTGACTAACACTAATTATTTTCTTTCTTTGGGCCGATTAATGCATATTGGCTTATTGACAACCCACATTTTAGCAGTGTTTTATAACTTTCATGCACAGACAATAGTTCGTTTTGAAAAAAATTGATGATGAACACAAATATATGTTTTGAACATGCATGTTCTTACTTTTACGTTTTAAAAAAAAAAATCCAAATCAGACGACAAACTAAAACAGAAACAAAATATAGAAAATATAGATCATCTATATAGGGATGATCATATCACTATGAGTTTATCTCAAGAATCTGGGCATAGTCTATATATAGGAGACGAAAACAAAAAAAAACTAAGACCAAGTTTATTGGTAGTATGTTAGTAGGAGGTTGTCTTCTTTGTCTTCTTTGTGTTTCAGCTTTGATACATGTTGCCTCTGATGTTTCTCTCTTCGCTTCTTTGAGAGTTGGGTTCTCTTGAAGCAGATACAAGTTCTGTTGTAAAACATTCCACAAAAGCAGATACATTTATACATGCTAGTCATATAAAAGTTTCTTTCATTAAGAATCTAAAGCACAACCATGCCACTTAAACCACCAATGCCGCCTCTCTATGACTTCAGAATTAAAACCGAGAATGCTAATAAGTTCTGTTTCAATCAATTCTACATGCACAAGCATGAGTTCTTGACACACAAACCTCAGATTCACCAATGTTTAATGTGACACATAAATCACCAATATTACTTGCCTCCAGATTCAAAACAGAGAAGATGCTAGCTAGTTCTGTTTCAATCGATTCTATAACAGCAGATACTTTAACACCATCTTTAAAACAAAACATGTCACATAAACCAACAATGCAGCGTCTTTAACCTCAGATTCACAAAAGAAGATGATGAAGAGAGAAGGAATCATACGATGGAACAAACCTCTAATCTTCTTTCCTCAAAACATAGAACCTTACTCGTGTACTTTGCTTTCTGCAAACACACACCAAATAAAGGCTTAGAAGAGTAGTTCCGCAAAATACATTCCTCAAAGCATTCAACCATGATCAGATTCTAGAATCATCATACACACGTCCGCAACCAAACAACTAAAGTTTCTATCTATCTTTTACCAATTTCTCAATCAACTTGAAATGCTTCAGACTAAAGATCTTGAATTTATGTCATATCAGGAGCAATAAACAGATCACAAAAATTTGATCCAGAGAGTAAAAACTGGATCCTTGGTTTCAGAGAAATCCAAAATAAAAACAAGACTGGACCAAAATCCATAGTTCTGTTCTTGAAAGTAACTATACAAAGATGATGATGGTAAGATAAAGACAGATTCCAAGTAAAAGAAAAAAAAAGGATTAAAAGGGAAGCTTCACCTAACGTTTATTGGCGATTGCTGAAAACGGAGATTTGCTGAGGGAGGGAGACGACAAGTGTGCTTGTAGTAACCTCGACACGAACTGCCATCTCTTCCGATCCAAAATCAAAAAACCCTAATCGTGATTGAGAAACGTACCCTCTGCTTCCAATTGACTCAATCTCTTCCGATTGAGTGGACTCCCAATTCATGATTCCATGTCGCTTCTCCTACATGCAATCGGACCCGATTCACGATTCAATCAAAATATCGCGATGGGACACGGCCGACTCATCAATTCACGATGATGAGCATCTCCTCCGACAGCAATCTCGGCTTCCTCCACACCCAGACGATTCGAAATAAAAATCTTCGTATACTCGCAATCGCGAGAGAAAGAGAGAGAGAGAGAAAGAAAACGAAAGAAATTGATGCAATAAAAAAAATTTCCTCCTTTTGTATTTTTTTGTTCAACAAATAAGACGCTGACACGTAGCGTCTCTTATATCACAAATGGGTATACTATATAACAACTTCCCTTAGCTTTTTTCTTTTGTTCCGAATTATTTTTTTGAACAAAAATGCTAAGAGATTCTCTATGAACCTCCCGATAATCATGCTCTAAGTCCTCAAGAAGAGATGATGTACATATTAAGTTAGACGTTCTAGATACTCAGAATTGGTTGGAATCACAATAAATCTACTCCTTTGTTGACTGATTCAACATTCGTTTGTTTTAGTAATACAGTTCTCAGTTCTGCATAACATTGACTCAAATCTTGTACTTATAAAACAAAAATTGCTGGCAAATAAAACTTTAGAGTTTTGACCATATAACCAACTTTTTATAATTTGACTTTATTTGGTTGGAATCATCACATGATTACTATAACGTACAGATTACCACCTATATTTAGTTTGAACTTTAATATAAAATTCGATTGGAAAATCTACATGTAAGTTCATATAGTATTTAAAATATACGCACTTACTCTTTCAATTTTCACTAAAGTAAGCTTTTTCAGTTTTTTTTTTTTTTTTTTTTTCTAAAAAAAATGATTGAAATTTATCATCAACAGTACGAAAATTCTTTTAAGCTAGCTAGATCACTGTTGTTGGGAGTTTACCCAACTCTACTAACTTAGTATAGGATCCTTCAGTTTCTTTTTCAGATTTTTAGTTTATAAATACTGCAGTAAATCCAAACTAAACCTCAGTTAATAGATATGATTTGATACAAATTTTTTTTCACAATTCGAATTCAAGTTTTAGTCAACTATGTAACTTAAAAAAAACTTGAATATTTAGATTGTTTTTACTTCAGTTCAGTTCAAATTTGGATTCACTTTTTTCATTATATCAGTTCACTTCAACTCTGCGAATCTGATAGATTTATTTGGATCGAACACATTTTATAACTCTCATCACGTTTTCAGATATATCTTGCAAAATTATAATCTTTTCTAATTAAATATAAGATTTAATAGCAAATTTTATATACAAACTCTAAAAAAAATTCTCAATAACATTATATGATATACATAGAAAAAAGAACATAGTAAATTATAGAAAAGGCCCTTCAGAAAATAACAAAAAAAAAGCCCAAAAATGAGTCACTAACACGTGTTAGTTTTCTTCAATCTCGTAAGACCTAATTTTCAAGTTTTTTTTTCATCCTTTCGTTAACACCAAGATGATAAAATTTGCAAATTGGAGTCATTAATGGTAGAAATTTTCATTCATTTATTGAACTAAAAGAATTAACAAAAAAGCAAATTTACATATAAAACTATACATATAGTACAAGAAGTCAACAACAACAAAGAAAAAAAAAACAGAGTTGAAAAAAAAGAAGAAAACTAAACTTTGTTTAGAATCTACAACCGCAACAGAGAAAGAAGAAAGCAAGCTTAGATACCAAAACCATAGCTTCGATGATAGACATGAGTTTGTATCTCAAATTTTCCAAAAAGGACATCTTCTTGAAATTCAATCTCTTCCATTTTATCCCTCCAAGTCCCAAAAACTTCAACCTCGTCCTCTCTTTCGTCGTCTTCCACATCGAAATCTTCCCTTTCGTCCCCATCATTTTCATATAAAATATTTGAGCTGCTGCTGCTGCTCCCCAAAACCGAGATGTACAGAGATAAAAAAAATATACAATTAGGGTTATGTTTTTTTTTTGATTTGTTTCTGGTATTGGGGTGGTTATGAGTTTTTTATACGCCTTGAAGTAAAGGATAGTTTGGTCATTTTTAAGTCATAGATTCGAAGCGCGTTACAAAACTAATCAACGTAGGTGTTCTGACGTGGGTGCGCTCTGTTTTGTCCAAAGAATTTTCGTGGATATATCTTATTTAATCCTTTATATATCTTCATATATTCACTAAAAATAATATATATACAGTTGTTGTTTCTAGTGAATACTTTATTCAAATATTTATCCTATTTCTTAGATAAGTTGATTCATATTCTTTTTTTAAAATAGTGAGATTGTTTATTTTTATCCGGGGGGATAATGCCAGATTGTTTATTTCATCTAACTTTTTGTTATCAATCTACCTTTTTTTAAAATAGGTTTTGTATTGAAAATTAAGATAGTTATAGGAACAACTGAAGCCCATGAAGGAATGTTTGAGGTCCACAACAATTAAACAATATGTGAAATATACTCTTTTGAGTAGATGAAGTAAATATTATCCTTCGATCGAGCCAATCCAAAACCGCATATTATGTACTTTGGTGCTAATTTTTGAAAGTGTCTACAATTTAATTTTATTATAATTTATTAGGATTTTGAAACTTTTCAACAGCATTACTAGTTACTAGGAGAGTTACCCGCACGCTTGTGCGGGCAAGAACTGAATAGAAAACTAATTTAATTTTTCATAATGTTTAATCAAATTTTTATTATATTTTAAAAACCTGTTTAATTTTTTTTAATTTTTATAGTAGTTCGTATGTTCAAATATATATATTTTTAAAAGTTTCATATTAAATATTATTATTTTCACTTTTTAAAATAATAAAATGAATAGTTAATAAAATGTTTATAGTATTACTCTACATATGCAAAATATAAATTGAAATTTTAAAGTCTATTTTAAAGTTTAATTGAAATTTTAAAGGCTATTTTCAAAGTTTAAGTCCAAATTGACCATAACAAAGTTTTAAATGAGCCAAATACAATTGTTACGGTCAATTTTAATTACCTTGATATAATAATTTAGGATAATATAATATGTAATTTCGTTTAGACTATTAAAATAATATTTTAATCAACCCATCTACTATACACTCACAGACTATTATTGGCACTCTCAGGTCTTCTTTTATCTTCCACATCTACTATACACTCACAGACAACTAATTTGGGAAAAAGACAGAATTTAGCTTTCCAAAGTGTTGCAAATCTATATTTGGTAAAAGTTTAATTCATACTTTTCTAAGGGAGGGACCAATACGCAAAGTTACAACAAATCCTATAAAGATTCTAGATTCCCGAACACAAAGTTACAATTAACTATACTCACATATTGTACCATATCAATATTAAACTAATTAACGAAACACTTACCGAAAGAGATTGGATGATTTATTTTTCCATGATATATATCATCCAAATACTCGAATCAAAAGTAATTCTTTGGACTCAATTGTTGGACCAGCGTCATAGTGGTATCGTCCGTGAATTTAATTTGATAAGGATGATGAGTATTCCTCTCATTCATGGTTGGATTGATTACTTTAAAATTTCTAATATCATACCATTCAACATCGTCGATATATTTCTGGAGTTTAGCGAGTGTATTTGGTAAAAAAGTAGTTTTGATTGTGTTACTCTTCACAGTTTAATAACAATTGTGTAGGAAGTCGTATATATAAGAATTGTTAGAAAATGAACTTTAAGTAAGAATGATGTTCAATTAACAATACTAACCTCTACATCCACAAGAAGCAGTACTCTTTTTGTAAAGAACTCGCTGATACTCCAAGAATGTAAGACCTTGGCGTGTATACGCCAATTAGTTCTTTCGGGAAGAAGATCAATTAGACCTTGACCTTGGCGCTAATCGAATCTCATGATTTTCTCCAATTAGGGTTTTTCCTGTTTCTTCTCTGTTATCGAAAACGAAAAGGGGATTCCAGATTTGTAAGAATACAAACAGTCACGATTAAACGTTGCCTCTTAATCGTTTTAGTGTCTCACCTTTTGTTTGACTATTAAATATTTTTTAATATTTATTATTATATATATAATTACAGATTAAAGATAAGGTTTGTAGTTAATAGTTATGATGTAAAATTATATATACATTTTATGACACAGCTAACAATTATATGTTTTCAAACAACATTGTTGAAACCAAATAAAATATAATCATGTGAATTTTTTAATAAAATGTTCTTAGACCATCTACAATGTATTTATCTTTTATTTTATAATATAAAATAAATCAAAATTAGAAAATGGTTTTTTCCAATGTGAAAGTCTATATCTGACTATTAAATAGAGGTAGTGTTAAAGATATTAAAAATTACTTTATTTAAGAGAATAAATATAATTCAAGTCTAAATATCCAAAACAATTATTCAACTACAAACCATAATTATACAGTCTCAAATACCTCTTTGAAAACAACATTAAGTGTTTTATTCTGGCATTTCCCATATTTATCTGTAATTAATACCTTTAAGCATTTTCTGGTTGTGACTCGAGAGAAGGCAACATAAAGCTGTCCATGTGTGAAAACCGGTTTCGGTAGAAAAATCCAACATGTTCTAGCGTCTGACCTTGACTTTTGTTTATAGTAATTGCAAACTCCACGGTAACAGAAAACTTTCGTCACCTCATACGAAAGGGAAACTTTGCATCAGGTGGACTAACATACATCCTAGAGATAAGTACTTTATCACCAACCTTTTTTCCTGTCACGACTCTTGCTTCGATTATATGATTGGTCATCTGAGTAATAATTAACCTCGTACCGTTACTCAAACCTCCCTTAGGGTCTATATTCCTTAGCAACATGACATGTGCTCCTATTTTCAACGTTAAAGCATGGCTTGACAATCCAGAAACTTGTATATTGTTTAGGAAATCCTAAATGTAGATCATATTATCATGAGCACTTTTATCTGACGTTTCAATACTATCAAAGTTAAGATATCGTCTCTCCTCACCTGTAAATAAAAAAATAAAGAAGAAATTTTAGATATGTGATATCTTGTTTTTTGTTGGGTTTTAAGCCTTGTTTTTGGTTAGTTTTGTTGCATAATCTTGTCATTCTAGGTTGTTTTAGGAGCATATGCATATAGTGTCCTACCTCTCAGGTTCTTAGAGTAATATCATCACATTTGGAGCATTTGGACTTGTTTTGATGCAAAGAAGCAAAGAAGAGTGAACTGGAGAAGAGGCACTTGATCACCACCATAAGCGGCCAAGACCATCGGCCAAACGGTGGCCGAGTGAAGCAAGCGGTCAAGACCAGCAGCCAAACACAAGCCGATGGAACAGGAGACGCACTTGATCGCCACCATCAGCGGCCACCTCCCGCGGCCAAACCTTTTCTGCGTGAAGCCAGCGGCCACCTCCCGCGGCCAAACCATGCCTGCGTGAAGCCATCGGCCACCTCCCATCAGCCAAACCTTGCCCGCATGAAGCAAGCGGTCAAGACCAGCAGCCAAACAAAAGCCGAAGGAGACGCACTTGATCGCCACCATCAGCGGCCCTCCCGCGGCCAACCTTTTCCGCGTGAAGCCAGCGGCCACCTCCCGCGGCCAAACCATGCCTGCGTGAAGCCATCGGCCACCTCCCATCAGCCAAACCTTGCCCGCGTGAAGCAAACGGTCAAGACCAGCAGCCAAACAAAAGCTGATGGAACAGGAGACGCACTTGATCGCCACCATCAGCGGCCACCTCCCGCGGCCAAACCTTTTCCACGTGAAGCCAGCGGCCACCTCCCGCGGCCAAACCTTGCCCGCGTGAAGCCATCGGCCATCTCCCATCAGCCACCCCCCATCGGCCAAACCTTGCCCGCGTGAAGCCAGCGGCCACCTCCCGCGGCCAAACCATGCCTGCGTGAAGCCATCGGCCACCTCCCATCAGCCAAACCTTGCCCGCATGAAGCAAGCGGTCAAGACCATCAGCCAAACAAAAGCCAAAGGAGACGCACTTGATCGCCACCATCAGCAGCCACCTCCCGCGGCCAAACCTTTTCCGCGTGAAGCCAGCGGCCACCTCCCACGGCAAAACCATGCCTGCGTGAAGCCATCGGCCACCTCCCATCAGCCAAACCTTGCCTGTATGAAGCAAGCGGTCAAGACCAGCAGCCAAACAAAAGCCGAAGGAGACGCACTTGATCGCCACCATCAGCGGCCCTCCCACGGCCAAACCTTTTCCGCATGAAGCCAGCGGCCACCTCCCGCGGCCAAACCATGCCTGCGTGAAGCCATCGGCCACCTCCCATCAGCCAAACCTTGCCCGCGTGAAGCAAGCGGTCAAGACCAGCAGCAAACAAAAGCTGATGGAACAGGAGACGCACTTGATCGCCACCATCAGCGGCCACCTCCCGCGGCCAAACCATGCCCGCGTGAAGCCATCGGCTACCTCCCATCGGCCACCCCCATCGGCCAAACCTTGCCCGCGTGAAGCCAGCGGCCACCTCCCGCGGCCAAACCATGCCTGCATGAAGCCATCGGCCACCTCCCATCAGCCAAACCTTGCCCGCACGAAGCAAGCGGTCAAGACCAGCAGCAATACAAAAGCCGAAGGAGACGCACTTGATCGCCACCATCAGCGGCCACCTCCCGCGGCCAAACCTTTTCCGCGTGAAGCCAGCGGCCACCTCCCGCGGCCAAACCATGCCTGCGTGAAGCCATCGGCTACCTCTCATCAGCCAAACCTTGCCCGCGTGAAGCAAGCGGTCAAGACCAACAGCCAAACAAAAGCTGATGGAACAGGAGACGCACTTGATCGCCACCATCAGCGGCCACCTCCCGCGGCCAAACCTTTTCCACGTGAAGCCAGCGGCCACCTCCCACGGCCAAACCATGCCCGCGTGAAGCCATCGGCCACCTCCCATTGGCCACCCCCATCGGCCAAACCTTGTCCGCATGAAGCCATCGGCCACCTCCCATCGGCCAAACCCTGCCCGCGTGGAGCCGCCAGGCTCCTCACTTGTTTTAGTTTTGATCCGGGTTTAAACCGGTTTGAACTGGATTGACCCGGCTCCCTTTTATCCTTTATCTTATATTCTGTTTAGCAGCCACTTAGGGTTCTTAAGCTTATCTACTCTTGGTTTGTTGAATGATTGAGTACTTCTAAGTTTTTAATAGCAATTTCTCCTTTAAATCTCTTATTATGATTTCACAAAGATCAAACTCTTTCCTTTGTGTGATCATGATGATGAGTGAGTAGATCCTTAAAACTTTGGGCTAGGTAGATTAAGGAGATAGATGATTGATCTTTGATGTCTAAGGCTTTATTTATGTGTTTCCTATCTTGATTAGTGTTAATAATGCTAGATAGCCTTGATCATGCTTGAATCTAGACATTAGGATTTTCATGCCCATAAGGTGTTTGATGAAATTCCCGAACCAAATTAATCAAGAGCTTTGTATTCCTAGCCTCTTCCTTTGGGTGTACTTGTCCTATCGAACAAACTTCCTGTAAGGGAGACATTTATTTTTAATTCTAAAGATATCTTAGAATATCAGCAAAGAAGACTTGTTCTTAATGCATGCTTGCCTTGTGATTGCCTTTGGAAATAGTTGATTATCACTTGATTAGCATAGGAATCTCTATCATGGAAATGAATTGATTTGCATAAGTGTTCTTAGCCATAGGATTGTTCTTGATTGTTGCTTAGACATCTAGGATTGGTTAGCTATCTCCCAAGTCAATTACCTTGCCTAAGGTTCACTTGTTTAATCTTGATTTAAAGTTTGTTGCTAGTTGTGTTATGTTTCTTTGAGTTTGCATTGTTTGAATTGTCTTGTTTTCTTTCTTTGAATCAGTTTGTTAGTTATGATTGTTACAAAAGAACATTTTCCTGTTTAAGAATAGATTAAGCATCTTTGTATTTTCTTAGTGAGTTGATTAATGCAAATTGTAGATTGATAATTTAATTGATAGAAAAATACTACATCAATATGTATTTAATATTAGTATTTTTAAAAATTATTACTTCAATATATATTCCATATCCTATTTAATTTGCATACCTGGTAGCTTGCTAAGCATAAATTGATTTATCTTATCAACATCACCATTTCTTGGACTTAGAATAGCTCTTTCCCTAAAGAACTTTGGATCAGTTCTGCTTGCAAAAATTTTCACCTTAGATTTTTGTAACTATTGCTTGAATAGAATTTCCACTTGTATTCATTAATAAATCATCCGGAATTTCTATCTCCACATCTCTACTATTTGTTTCGTTGATTTTGCCATCCCCGATATCAAAAAGCCACTTTGAAAAAGTGGCGAGAGCACCCGCATCCATACTATTATGTGCCTTGCCAAGTCTCAAATTTTCGGTAAGTTTAAGAACCTTACAACTATTCCAAAGAACAGATGAGTTGATAGATGCTAAAACTGTCGCTACTCTTCCTCCTTCTGTAATAACATGTAGAATCTGTCACACACCTCATGATATCTCGCAAACTCCTATCCAAAGTTTTGTAACAAAGCTTGTTCATCATTGGAGCCTCGTCCCATATTATGAGCTTTGCTTCTCTAATTAAGTCAGCAAGATCAGATTCGGCATCGATCGTACACACAGAATATTCATTAAGATTGATTGGAATACCAAATATTAAATGAGCCGTTCTACCACCTTCCAAAAGTAAAGCAGCTATACCACTTGAAGCAACATTCAGAACAATTTTACCTTTAGACCTTATATCAGCACCAAGAATAGTCCACAAGAAAGTTTTCCTACTACCACCAAATCCATGAACAACAAACATACCACCTTTGTCGTGATTCACAGAGTGAATGATTTCTTCATAAACACGTCTTTGCTCCTCAGTTAGCATAGGTAACAACTAATTGTACAATTCTTGTTGTTTATGAGGCTTATATATTCTCTCATCTGCGATAAGCCTATTTACAAATGTGTTCATCATACTATTATCTGGTTTAGGAATTTTCTCAACGGCCGTAAGAGACGTCCTATTCGATCGCAACATCAGTTCTATTTCAGTTAAACATATATTTTTATCTGAACATGTGTCAACATTAGACCTACAACAGTAAAGTTAAACACTTCTTTATAGTTTTGTTTGCGAAAAAATAAATTACATTCAATTAACAAAATAACAATTTGACTTGTGCGGGCAAAAACATTTTAAAAACAATTATTGGCTAAACTTTTTGTGGTCAAATATAACACTAATTCAATTCTTTTATAAATTTGTGTAGGCAAATATATTTTTAAATAATAGTTCAACTAATTTAACAAAATAAAAGTAAATTAATTATAGGGCTAAAATGGATTCCAACAAAAATGTAAATAGAAAAGAATTAACTAAAAGAGAAGCTATAATTTAATCTTCAAAAATAGTATTCATTTTGAGAATTTGTTAGAAATGCCCTTTTGGCATACCATTTTCAAAAATGTCACTTTTTTGAATATTTTCACTTTTGTCATCTTTTACACAATTTCTCTATGTTAAATTAATTTATAGAATTTGTTTTTTTGGTTTGGGTTCCCAATTTACACATTTAGGGTATAGTTTTTAAGGGATAGGGTTTAGTATTTGAGGTTTAGAGTTTATAATTTTGTCATTTTATATACTAAAATGGGGTATTTTTGAAAATGGACACCATCAAATGGTAATTTTTAAAAGTGACATAGAAAAAGGGGTATTTTTGAAAACCCTCCATTTATTTTCCATTTTTTAATAATTTAAAATGGGATAAGATTATTTTATTTCTAAGATTTTCTAATTTTAGTTTAAAAATAATAATTCGTTTTTAAATATTTTATTTTTAAAAGTGAAAGAAAATAATTTGTTAAAATTACTCATATACATATTAATTGTCATGAACTTTTGTCTTATTTAGAATCTTTGTTATTCCTTTTGGTGATAGAATATTCAGCCGGAATAACATGGTTTTTCCAGAGATTTACAGCAACCCTATGAGATTTTGTCGAGATCACAAACATGTGTCATATCTTCAAATTAAATGGATGTTTGTGGTATATCCTCACGAGATTTCCAGTTCCTTCAATCCAAATTAAACCGTTATAGTTATCTATAGAAGTTTAACATTTTAGAAAATATAAATTTTCTTGAAACAAATATTTACAAAAGATTTTATTATTGAATATTTGATTTCAATTTTTTTAATTTTTTTTTTTAAAAAAATTAGAGTAAAAAATAAAAAGTCTGTAGAAATTTAATAATTTTAAAAACAGAAATATTCTCAAAGAAATATTTGCAATATTTTGTACAGTATTTATTTTCTTTTACTTTAGTATAATACATTAATTTGCTGTGCACATGTGACTATGCTTTTTTTTTCCGATATATATAGGAACGAAATTTGTAATCCGTATCCACCACATTCCAACATATTTATAATATGACCGCAACTTAGCTTGATTTTATTTTTATTTTGGGTCAAAACCGCAACTTAGCTTGATTTGTGTTTCTTTTATCAACTTCAACCTTAAGTATTAAAAATCCCATTTAATTTGGAACTTGTTTGTTCCTCGTTAAATCAGTTACGCATTGAAATTTTGATTGCTTGGTGATATTGTAATGAATGTACTTTATATATATATATAAATATATATTTATATACATATACGTAATAAATGTTACTTTATATAGGTTCTATTTTAAATAATATTTTGTTAAAATTTGTCAACTTTCAAGTTTTATTTTCTAAATTACGAATGTAAAATAATAAAAATATACAGGCGTTAGCAAATATTTACATAAATGGTGATATTTCTATAAATATATATTTATATACATATACGTAATAAATGTTACTTTATATAGGTTCTATCTTAAATAATATTTTGTTAAAATTTGTCAACTTTCAAGTTTTATTTTCCAAATTACAAATGTAAAATAATAAAAATATACAGACGTTAGCAAATATTTACATAAATGGTGATATTTCTAAAATTACTAATTCTTCTAACTTTTTTTTGTTCATACAAAACTTGCAGAGTAGTTTGCTTGAATTGGTTAACTTGTAATTGTATGCCCTTGTATTTATAGTCGAATAAAAAAACCATTAACCAAAATGGTGCTCCGACACACATATAACATAACCAATCGAAGGACACAAACATTAACTAAAACTTTAACAGGAAACACTGTATTTTTCGTGTTTAAATGAAAAATAATTTTATAAGTGAAACAAAAGATCTTTAGAAATTTAATGATTTTAAAAACAGGAATATTCTCAGAGAAATATTTGTAATATATTCTAGTATTTATTTTCTATTACTTTTAAATTTTAAATAAGATATAAAATTTAGATTTTAGATTTTTTTTATTAAACTAAATGCAAAATTTACAATTTGTAATATAGATTATTTATCCATCTAAAGCAATTTCAAATAAATAATAATTGTAAATTGTTAAAAAAGCTTTTCCTAATCTTCCTTAATCTCTTTCTTTCTTGAAAAATCTGAAGATATAAAGTCCTGAATCCAATTAATATTTCTTCCTTCTTCTTTCTATTTTTAAGAGGAAGAATAAATATTAATCACAAATATTTATGAAGAAATATTTAATCTATTTGTAAATGGAAAGAAATCAATTTTTTAAAGAAATTACCATATTTTTTTATGAATAGAATCCACCATAGTTTTTGTCCAACTATAATCATTACAAAAAATATTAGCAACAATATTATTTTTAAAAATTAAGGATTCGGGTTATCAAAAATTAATACCTGAATTTCATTATATTCAATTTTGTAGATCCACAATTATGATCAATGATCATCCATGAATTCAACTGAAAAAAAAAAAATATGTAATAGGTTACATATAAATAGAATTCTAGTTTAAATGTATTTGTAAACAGAACGAAATCCAAGTTCTTAGAAAATTACCATATATTTGTTATAAACAGAATCCATCATAATTTTCTGCAACTATAATCATTACAAAAAAAACATTAGCAACAATATTATTTTAAAAAATTAAAGATTCAGATTAGCAAAAATTAATATATGAATTTTATTATATTCAGTTTTGTAGATCCACAATTATGATCAATGATCATCCATAAATTCAACTGAAACAAAAAAAATATGTATTAGGTTACATATAAAAGTTTTTCAAATTACTAAACTACAAAAAAAAAATATAGAAAATAATACAATATAAATGTTTAAACAGATGGAGAAACCACATACAAAGTCTATGATTGCTTGATCTTGCTTTCCAAACAACCACTACAAAAAAAAAAGCATAAAAATTAGAATCTGATGAATCATATAAAATTGTGAAAAGATGTATTTGCTCATTTGCTTGTAGAATAAAAAATCATCGAATAAAAATATGATCATGTTTAGCCAAGAGAATAAAATTGAATAACAATCACCACTTAAAAAAACACACAATTATTAATAATAATTTACCAAATTGATTATTTTTGCTTGCTTCATCAACTTGTTCGTCCAATCTTGTTTTTGATATACAAAAAAAACATCCATGGTCCATGGCAAGTACACCTAAAACACAATCAAACAGAACAAAATGAGTAAAACTTTTGATATGATTCAACATAATAATTTAAAATTATAGCAGCATAAAATTTAATTATGCAAAGCACCAAAGCATATGGATAGTACATCAACATGAAAAAAAAATCAAAATCATACAATAGTAAAGTTGATTCATTAGAACCAAAATAATACAAAAGAAAAATTATACTCTCAAAACTATATGTTTAGCTTATTGAATCCGACTTCTACTGTTTTGGCTGAGCGTCTATATATATAGCTTAGAAGGAAAATCGTCATAATTATCTTTACCATTTTAATATTTTAAAAAATAGAAATTTTCTTTAAACAAATATTCGTAATATATTGTAATATTTATCTTCTATTTTTTTTAAAGAGAGATATTGCGTAAATATATTAGATTTCCTATTCTGTAAACAATTTTCGTTTTTTTTTTTTTAATTTTCGTTTTTTAATTTTTTTTTTAAAAATTAAAACTTAGAAAAAGGGTATAATTGTCCAGTTTTGAATCTCATTAATGGCAAATTAGTAATCTTAAGTCTGAGGATGAATGTGGTGCGTTTTAACAACTTAAATAGGGAGAAAAAGCTTGTCCGAAAATATTTTAAGGGCAATTTTCATTAAGGGCAAAGACAGTCATTTTTTGTGAGATTGGCTGTGAGCCCTTTCGACTATTCCTTTAATATATTAGATGAGTGTTTAAAACAAGAAACTGTGTACTACAGTTTCCTAATTGGTACATTACATATGTGGTATCACTATTGATAAAAAGTTATTAAAACAAAAAAACGAAGATGAAAAATAAAACAAAAACACCAAACCAATGACTTTTGACGTAAAACAACATCAATATGAGTAGATATATATAACTTAATGCTCTTCTCACTTACTTGACACAATACAAATTCATGCATCTATAGACGTAAGACATTATTAACAGAAAGGAAGAAAAAAACTCAAAGAAAAAGTTAGACATTATTACTCTTTTCATTTTGTTTTACTACACGACACAACAAAATTAAGAGAATTAGTGTATTTGATCATCATTAGCAGGAATCATTTATATATGATCAAATACGAAACCATAACATTTTTCTTAAGTATTAATGGTTGAGTAATTTATGAGTAGGTTATATTACTGCAGGTTGAATTACAAAATTGATGATTTTTTCGTTCATGATATGAGTAAGCTATGTTATTGGTTGATTTACAAATTTTTACTGACTATCACACATTATGTTACTTTCAAACTATTTATTTATGAGATGTCATGCACTATATGGTATATGAAAAAAGCATGGCACGCGCTATAACATCTTTATATATATAAGAAAAGACATATTGAAATTGAAATTATGTTATTGCACACAAAGTCGAAAGCAGGAATTAAGATAAAATCAGTTTTGTCCTAAGTGCTTATAATGTATCATTTGCAAATCTCTTCTTTACATTTTTTTTTTTTGAAAATCTTTCTACCGAGTCAAGCTCAAGAAGAGTGACACGGTGACGCATTAAAAGTTCACACTAATTCACTAGTACTACTGAGTACTGACTAGATACTCTTCCTCATTTCAACATGCAAAGATGATTTTCATGGCTATCAAATAATTTTTTCTTTCTCTAAACGTCGGCGAGTACATCCAAAACTTTAGCACTTAGATGGAGAACTTTAAATTAGGTTCGTTGAAAAATTAGTGACAAGTTACTACATTGTGACTTTATAAAAAATTAGTGACAAGTTACTACATTGTGTGTGACTTTATAAAAATAAAAAGTGACTATATTTCGTACTGGAGCTAACTTTCCTAATCGGGACATGTGTGGTATTACTAATACTAATAACAGAAAAGAAGATGAAGAAGGGTAAAAATCAAAGACCTTTGTGAATGGGGTTGAGTTACATTATAATTTTATAAATGTCATAAATTTATTTAGATTTTGATTACAGTTGCAACATAATTTCGTAATATGTCTTAAATATTTTGTTTTATACTATATAAAAAAGCTACTTACATCATTCGAATACTTTAAAGTATTCAAACATAATTACTGAATGTATATTTAAGTCCATCCACTTACGCTATATGTATTCAAACATAGTTATACTAAATGTATCTTTAAGTTACTTTGATTCCATCCACACGTATTTTATGTTGAGATCATTTTTTCACTTCAACTTATGCATTGTCTAGTTAGATGTAATGAAATATATATTTTCATATAATAAATATTTTTTCATATAATAAATTGTGAACTAGTTGAGAAAGTATTGCGTGAGTGTTATAGACACAGCACATCTATAAATAGAGGAGAGTTTTGCAGAAAACAAATTTAAAGAGAAACCTAGTGATCATAACATTTTCCGATCGATCTTGTCCTAATTGTAAGAAGAAATCAAGAAAAATGAATCATGAAGAAACGAAGCTTGCAACCGGATACGAGGATGCGATCCAACAAATGCAAAAAAAAGAAGAGCTGAATGTAAAGTCTTTGTTTCAAAAGATTTTATATATTTCATATTTTTTTTTGTCTACAAAGTATTAATATTTTCGTTAAAAAAAAATCAGGGTATTGAGACGAGGATGAAAGAGTTTATTGGAGAGAAGAAGCTTATCGATCTAAAGTTGAGAGAACTGATTGAGTTAGACAAAAAGCTCGAAACTTTACTACAGCCTATGGTAAAGTAGTAGCTAGCGTTCAATTTTTAATACTCTTAAATTTATTTTTGTTTATGTTTATAAAAATCTTTTTTTTTTCTGTTGGTATAATTGGATTGTGTAGGAGAACATGGAAAACATTTGCGTGAAAGACTTGACAGAAGAAACCAAAGATGTTATGATTGTGAAAGCATTTGTGACGTATCGGCTTGGACAAATGGAGACTAAGATTTACGACCCTCAAGACGAATTTGATGTTATAATGGAATCTATAGAAACAAAGGAAGACAGTGTGAAGGTAAAATGTTGGTTGATTTTTCTTTTCTTTTTGTCCACACAACATTAATTATAATGTCTTTCAAAAAAAGGGTTTGAAGATGAGGATGAAAGTGTTCATTGATGAAAAGGAGTCTGAAGACATACTCTTGGACGAGTTGTATGAGTTCAATAAAAAGCTTGGAGCTCTTCTTAAGTCTAAGGTTGGTAGAGTTTAACACTTTCTTTTGTTATATATTTTTATTGTTAACAAATTGTTCCCTAATTTTTTTTTTCTACAAGGGCGTGGAAAATATTCATTTGGAGGACATGAGAGAAGAAGTTAAAGACACAATAATTATGAACGAAATTGTGAAGAAAATGATCGCGAAGAGGGATCCAGAATCGTCTAAACCAACGATCATCAATAATTATTGTATTTAGAAATTAGTAACATATAAATTTGCTATCATGGAGCATATATGATCACTTTATCGCTTGTTTCTCCCTTCAAAATAACTATAGAATAAGTTGGGATTTTCTTATAATGTCAATATGGAAGGAATTCATGTCGGTACGTTATAATTAATCGGATTCTTATAAAATATATATTTTCTAATATCTATTGCATAAATTTTCATACATTGGTTGTCAAAGTTTATATGTGTGTACATGACTACTATCACTATGTTGAATTTAGTTTAATATGAAATTATTGTAATGAAGTTATAAGAAGATATGAGATTTCGCCTAAAGGTTACAAATACGCCTAATTTTTACAAATAATAAAACATGGTGTCTGTAAATGCGTCAAACGTTAGTATTTTGCCTTTATAAAAATTTTGAAGATGCGTTTGTATATATCACACATCATAGTGCATTTTTATAAAGTTATTGTTTGAAAATTTGAGTCGCTAATGTAATCCAATATATATAATAAGAATAACAAGCAAATGAGTTTGGTAATAAAAGTAAAGTTGTGGGTTTCAACAAACAAATACTACATAGCAAAGACTTTTGACAAAGAACAACACCAACATGGAAATATATTATTAATGGAAGAAAGGATTAACAAGAACGAAGAATAAAGAAGAAAGTAAAATTAGACATAATAATGAAAATATATAGCCATTTACATTTTGTTTATTGGTTATTGAAATTTTTTTTTTCTTTTTTTTTGTTAGTGTCCGTTTTTATTAAAATTCTGATAGGGATTAGGGTATAGCTTTTTAACCCTATAAAATGTATTTAAAATATACACAAATGTACAATTTTCTCCCCAGCAAATGCAGCATCATGAGTTCACTCTGGAGAAGTGGAGAGTGATCTACGCTTGCAACACCAAACGAACTAGTCAAAGTTACACTATAGAAGTATGGTTGTCCAAAAAAAAAAAAAAAAAAAAAAAATGTTACACTATAGAAGTAAAAGGTTGTGAGTTGATTTAATTTAACTGTCACTAATAACTAGCTACTTCAGATTGTTAATAATCATTTTTATAACTATAACTTATGTAAGTAATATTCCATCATCATAACAAATTTTGTGTACAGAATTATTTTTTTTGAATCATGAAATTCTTAGGTATCTTAACAAAAAAAAAAGTTATTGGGTATATCAAAAACTGTTATTATCTCTCACCACTCTTATATGGTATCACATGCCTCCAAATCTATACTAGTATTTTTGCAGCAGTTTTTGCTGAAAAATACTAATAAAGAAAGTTTTAGCAATTAATGCTACTAATACAATTAATTCTGTCGACCTCTAGCAATTTTATATGGACCTCTTAGTATTTTATGGGCCTCTTGATAATTCATAATTTAAGGGCCTCCATTTATTTAGGTTGTAGACAAAACGATGTCCAAAATTTCATAGGATCCGCGAAAATATACTCTTTTGCTAATAATCTAGACAAAATTTCCAGAAAATGAATTTGTAGACAAAATTTCTGGAAAATTACATTGCAATAACTACGACATTAATGGTATTTTCAATTGTCAAAATGATTCTGAATACAAATGAGTAGACTCTTCATTTATCAGGCATTCAAACTTTAAAAATTTTTATTTGGTTTATTCCGGTTCTTTATCTTAAAGTTTTTTAAAAGGTTAAATATGAAAAATATTTAAAACTTTTAAAAGTTAAATATGATAAATATTATACCGTAGATACACAATAAATATTAAAAGTTAAGATGATATAGTGTGAGTTAAAATATCTCGGGACGGGTTTTATCGATATTTATATAAATTAAAAAATATCAGTAATTCGGTGTTACACGGGTAAAACGTCATTTCATTATTTTGTTAAAACTGTCAGTATCAGAAAATAGACATTTCTAATTAAATTAAATATTATTTAAAAAATAAATTATATTACGGTATTATATTGTTTATTTAACAATTATTATATAATTATAATATATTTAACTAACAAATACTATTTATAATTTAAATATTTTAATTATATATAATTTTGCCCTGCGGTGTACCGCGGGTCCTAATATAAAAATAAATTAATAATGTATGATTTTATTATGCTATATATATATATTTTGTTATAACCTCCACAAAATGATATATGTTTTTTGACTAACAAAGATGTGTCATTTATAGAGTTATGATGTCAAATACAAATATATATATCCTGTTGCACATTTTGAATAGTGAATACATCAAATTTAGTCATATGAGTAATATCAATAATTCATATGAGTAATATCCATAAATTATTATTGTTTTTTTAGTATTGTAATAATAAAACTAAATCTATGTAAATACAGATTTTAGCAATTTAACATATGCACAATACTAAAAAAACAACAATAATTTATGGAAAATTTTATTTATTCATGGGTCCAAACCTAAACTAAAAATAACCATAAGAATGTGATGGGAATTAGGTTAATATTAGTACACTTATATATTTTTGCGGGTTGGCTTAAAAACACAAACAAAATATTTTAAAACTTAATTTTATATGAAAGGAGTTAAAAACCAACACTAACCCGTTACATCATACTCATATACAAAACTAACTATTTTTTTAATAACTTTATTTTTTATCCACGGGTCCAAACCTAGACTAAAAATAATCATAAGTATGTGATGGAAATTAGGTTAATATTAGTACACTTATATATTTTTGCGGGTTGGTCTAAAAACACAAACAAAATATTTTAAAACTTAATTTTATATGAAAGGAGTTAAAAACCAACACTAACCCGCTCCATCATACTCATAGACAAAACTAACTAATTTCAAATTGGTGAATAAATTTATATCATTTTATACTAACTACAAAGTATTATACATATTAACAGATGTTTACTTTCACAACAACTCATTTTGATTGATTAAATTCTAAAATAAAAGAATTTTGATTAATTAAATTTTAAATAAAAATATTAATTTTTAAATAGATAAAGAAAATAAAATTACAAATATCTCAATATTATTGTAAAAAAAATTTAAACATATATTTGATCCAACATAATGTTTTTTTAGTAAGTTATATAAAATATACAAAAATACATAATCTCGCGGTGTACCGCGGGTAAAAATCTAGTTTTGATCTAAAATTCAAACTCGTTGTGCCATTGAGATTCCCTTTACTTTTTGTTTCTTAATTTGATTTACTGATTTTGTTTTGGTCAATCTCTTAGCAATGTTCTTTCCTTTCTTTTCTTTGAAAACCATTACTAAGAGATCTCTGATAAAACTGATATTTGTGTATATCTTCTTATTGTTAAATATGTAGATTTACCATTATCATATATGTAAATAACTTGTTAATCAAGTTTGAGACTTTATATAAATAAGGCTAATGAATAAATGGAGAGAAACAATTTCACTTCTAAGTTCTAAGAAATCCTCCAATTCTATAAAACATGGTACAGACTGAGTGTTAACGAGATATGTTACTAATCAATGGGGCCATGAGGGTCCAACAAAAGATGTATCAAACCGGAATAAACTGAACTATAATTAAATAGATATGTTGGCTTTGATTGGTAACATGAGTTACCACTGAACTGTAATTAAACTGAACCGATCAATTTTGGGAAACTGAATATTTCCCATATCTCCATGATTTGACCGTGATGATGATGAGATTCTCTTTCCCAAACAAACTTTGGGACCCACCAGGTAGCGTGTACGCTATAAGAGAGAGGAAAAGCGGTTCGAGACCTTTCGCTTTTCCAGGTAATCATTATTCGCTGGCTCCGTATATAAAGGTAAACTCACCCGACTTCTCCCTTCTACTCTTAATTCTCAGTTTTCTTTTTGTTTTGCTCTGCGATTTCTCTCTTCTTCTGTTAGTTTTTGTTGCTTTCACCGGAAAGTTCTTCAACCTTCCTCTACTTCTCACTAATACTACTCAAAAAGCATGTCTCCTTCGAAGTCTTCATCGGGTAAAGCCGCGAAACCTTTGATTCCGGGCACTTACGACCCTCAACAGCCGTCAATTCTCTCGGCGGAGAATATAGCTGAGATTAGAGGGTCCACTGGGATTCTGCCGGAGATCGAGATCAAGTTTCCAGAGGCTCACGAATCCCCGGAGAACCCTCCTCCAGGGTACTGTTGCGCGTTCGAGATATTCTTCTCTGCATGCGGTCTGTCGTTTCCCCTCCCCGAACTCATCGTAAAGATGATGTTCGAACTGGGCTTCGCTCTCCCCCAGATGTGCCCGAACTTCGTCCGAACTGTTATGTGTCTACAGACTCTGGGAGAGGAGTTTGACAACAAACTATCCCTGACCGACTTTCTTCAAGTGTACACGGTGAAGACAGGTCGCACCAAGGGCACGCTCTACGTGAGTCCGCTTTCCGGACTGAAGGTCTTTGCTGACCTACCCGAGAAGGACGAAAAATGGCGGAAATCTTACTTTGTCTTCCCGGTTAACGAACTCACTTTTGGCCACCTCTCAAGTTCGCACATATCGAAGTGGACTTTGAAAATTGGTAGAATGGTGTTCTTGGTTAAGTGTCCTTAGTATATTTTTGTTTTTCTGCCACTTACCCTTTGTCGTTCCTGTCTTAGATCACTTCGAGCGCGGGTTGCTTTACCCTACCTTTGTAGAGTTTTTCTCGAGGTTCTGCAGCCAGGGTCAGATTGTCTGGGACTCCTTTTCGTGTGAAAGGATTAGAGAGTCCACAGCACGGCTCAGTGGACGTTCTCTCCTTTGCTCCGACCCCATAAGCACTTCGGAGATGAATTACAGAGAGGAAAGGGCTTGCCGAATTGCTGAGAAGGAGGCGAAGTTGAACATGGCGGCAGCGCTCGCCGAAGGCAAAGCTCGCCTCCCTAAGAAGTCTGGTCCCTCCACCCCTGAGGTAGATGGGACTTCCGCACCCCCTATTGGCCCTTCCGAGCCTCTTGTGGGGGCTTCTGGGCCTCTGCCCAATCTGCCCGAGCCTGCCGTGATTGTCATAGCGGACTCCAGTGACGAGCCTCGAGAGGTTACGGCTCCCTTCCCCTCGCCAAGAAAGCCCTCCATCGAGGTTAGTTCCCAGCAGGCAGATTCGTCCAAAAAGAGGAAGGAACCTGAGACTTTTTCGTCTTCTCGCGAGAGGAGCCGAGCTTGGACTGGTTCGTCAGGAGACGAGCGAAGTAAGTCTAGCTCGAAAGATAGGGGTCCTTCCTCGGAGAGGAGGTCTAAGGAGGTTCCCTCTACAAAGGAGTCCGGAGATTCCTCTGGCAGGTTGCCGTCTAAGGAGCGTCGTCCTTCCCCCGAGGTAATGATAATTCGAGGTTTTTTTTCTTTCTTTCTTTTTTTTTTTTTAGATTTGGGCTTCAGAGATAAAGTAAAATAACATTGCTCGCACATTTCAGCTCCCCCTGCATCCCCAACTGACCTGATGAGGAGCTACACCCGGCCAGGAGTTCGGGTTCCGGTGTTTGCCGACATGTCCAAGCTCAACCGCGCTAACTTCTTCCGCTTCGCGGACAAGATTGGCGAGGTTATTAACAAATACCCTTTCGGTTTTTTGCTTTACTTTACCACCTTGGCTGTTTTTAACGAACTGCGACTTTCCCAGCTGATGATCGAGTTTAACTCCTCGGTGGAGTCCTATGAAGACCAACTGTTTGCCTCTCCCTCATCTTCCAAGGTGAGCCTTCTCCAAGAGAGGGTTGCCGACCTAGAAGCCCAAGTGAAGGAGTACGCTAGTCTAGAGGCTGAGAACGCTACTACCGTGGAGAGAGCCGAACAAATCCGGGCTCGGATGAAGAAAGCCGAGATAGATGTGCTTGACCTCGGAGTTGCCAACGAAGACCTTCGGGACAAGTTAAAGAAGGCGGGAGACCTCTATTATGAGGCCGCAAAGGATGCGAAAGCGGCAAAGAACAAGTTGCACGAAATCGAGCTCCGTAATCAGCTGCTGGAGGCTGGCAACAGCTGCGAAATCGAGAGGGTGCGGAGGGAGGAGAGGCAGGCAATGAGGCGAACTCTCCGCCCCTTGGTCGAGGAAGTAAGGGTCACTTTCGAGGAGAGGGAGAAAATAGCTCCACTCAAGATCTGAGCCACTAAGATTAAGGCTAATCGGATGCTGATCGAGGAGATCTCAAGAGGAGAGATCCAAGACATGGAAGCTGAGCTCGGACTTCTGAGAGCCGACGAGGAGGAGGCTGACGGAAAAGTTTTGAAGGTAACCCTCCATTATCTCGACCTTTCTGTATTCTCAGACCTCTTGGTGGAGACGCCCGAGCTGTTGTGCAGCGAGCCCCCTTTGAGCATTACGATCGATGAATCCGGTACTAACCTCGGACAAATGTCGAAGCAGGGGATGGACGACTTTCTAGCGAATACCTGGTCGGAAGCGGAGCTTGCAGAGATGAGCATGGTCCTTCCCGACGCGGCATCGGATCCTGCTCCCCCTACTCAATAGTTTTTCACTCCGGGGTTGTTTAGGCACAGGTTGCCCCCCATTTGTTGCTCTTTTATTTTCTTTTTGAACTTATTTCGGAGTTTTATTGGTCGCGGTGACCACTCTGTATTCGCGTATTTTGAGACAAAGAATTTTCACCTTCTGCGAACTCAATCCCCACAATTTTTTTTTTATAACCATTATTAATAAAAAGTTTAAGAAAACTTTAAATTTTATTAATATGGTCAGCTGGACCCGAAGTGGGCTGCCTACGTACCCTTATCGGGATCAAGTTAAACGTAGTTCGATACAAATATGTTAACTGTAAAAGAGCTTAAGGTGTAATGAGTTCCAAGACCTCGGAACTGGTTTTCCCTCAGAATCCTCGAGCTGATAAACTCCATTTTGGACTTCGCGGGTAATTCTGTACGGTCCTTCCCAGTTGATTCCCAGCTTTCCTGCATTAGGCTCCTCGGTGTTCTCGTAGACCTTTCGAAGGACTAGATCACCAACCGCCAAGGACCTGCCTCGAATTTTGGAGTTATAGTACCCGGCTACTGCGTTCTGGTAATTCTGGATCCGAACTAAGGCCTGGTCCCGACGTTCATTGATTGTATCGAGGGTATCCTGTAGAAATTCCTCATTCTCCTTAGCTCGGAGTAGGTTTAGCGAAGTATGGACTCCAGGGACCTCTATGTCGGCTGGGACTACGGCATCAACTCCGTAAACTAGAGAAAAAGGTGTTTCGTTAGTGGCCCGGCGAGGTGTTGTTCGGATTGCCCAAAGAACGCCCTGCAGCTCGTCTAGCCAGCGCCCTTTGCGAGAATCGAGCCGTTTCTTCAAGTTAGCCAGTATGACTTTATTCATTGCCTCGGCTTGTCCATTACCTTGCGGATAACGGGGAGTTGACTTATTGAGTCGAATCTTCCATTTCGCACAAAACCCCTCGAACTGCGAAGAGATGAACTGCGGACCATTGTCGGTGATGATTTCGTGAGGGACACCGTGGCGATAGATTATGCTTTTAAGCACAAACTGCTCTACTTCTTCACTCGTTACTTTTGCATAGGCCGCTGCTTCTACCCACTTAGAGAAATAGTCAATAAGAGCGAGCACATACTGAACCCCTCCTGGCCCCCGATGCAAAGGGCCAATGATATCCATGGACCACCTCATGAATAGGTAAGGTGCGGACACCGACGACAGGAGCTCGGTAGGTTGATGGATTGACGGGGCATGCTTTTGACATTTCTCACAGGTCCGAGAATAGTTTTCGCAGTCCGCGAACATAGTAGGCCAGAAATACCCTTGCCTTTTGATCTTGAAAGCCAACGTCCGTCCTCCGGAGTGATTTCCATTAGGACCATCGTGAACAGCTCGCATTAGCATCGCAGGCTCTTTACCAGCAACACATGTTAGGTAAGGACCAGCTACACTTCGGCGTAGGAGTATTCCGCTGTGAATGCAATACCGTGCGCTGACAATTTTGAGTTTCCTAGCTGCCCACTTGTCGGCTGGGAGTTCTCCTTTTTCCAAGTAAGCCCAGATTAGGCTCCGCCAGTCGCCTGCCCCCCAGCTGTTAGAGTTCGTACCGCTCGAAGTGGCATGTGGGATAACAGCTTGATTGTCAACTGGTGAATTCGACGATTCCAGAGTTTGATTCGCGTCTTGCTCGACCAAAGATGGATGAATATCCATCGGAGTAGGTATGATGGGAACTGAGTCCTCCTGTGGCAGAGAATCCGAAGCCGCATTGCGGGCTGCCTCCTCGGCAGCCAACTGTTTTTTCATTGCCCGGGTGACAACGTTTGAGCTCTCTAGTTGTATGCTTGGAAACTGGATAACCTCGACGGGGATAATTCTAGTCATTGCAGGGTCCGAAGTGGATGCCAGAGATGCTAAAGCGTCCACAGCGGAGTTTTCACTTCGTGGGATCTTAGTGATTTCAAAATCCTCAAACTTAGTGACTAATTCCCGAGCTGTGGACAAATAAGCCTCCATACGACCATCCTTTATCTCGTACTCCCCCAGGAACTGGTTGGTGACCAGCTGCGAATCGCAAAAAGCTCGGATTCGGACACCAATCCCTACTGTGAGGCGTAAACCAGCGAGGAAGGACTCATACTCAGCTTCGTTGTTTGACGCGCTGAAAGCCAAGCGAAATGACTGCTCGATTACTTTCCCAGTAGGAGAAGTGAGACGGACCCCAATTCCTGCTCCCGATCTGGAAAAAGCTCCATCAACATACAATGTCCATGGGACCTCGATATTGTCACTGACCGAAGAGGCTAGTGGGAGTTCGATCAGGAAATCAGCCAGCACTTGCGCCTTAGCACAGGTTCGAGTCCGGAACTCGATGTCATATTTACTCAGCTCGACAGACCACTTAGCTAATCTCCCGGACTGGCTTGGACTATGTAACACCATCCTAAGTGGTTGCGTCGTTAGGATTATGATTGTATGGGACTGAAAGTAAGGCCGCAGCTTTCGTGCCGAAGTGACTACTGCTAGGGCCAATTTCTCCATCATGGGATACCTGGACTCTGCCCCAGTAAATGACTTGCTGACATAGAAAATTTGTCGCTGCTCCCCCCTTTCTTCCCGAACCAGGACTCCACTTACTGCATTGTCTGAGACAGCTACGTACAGGAAAAGTAGCTCTCCGAACTCGGGCTTAGCCAAGACCGGTGGTTCAGATAGATAAGCTTTCAGCTGAGAGAACGCCTCTTCGCACTTCGCGTCCTATAAGAAGTTCTTCCCCCCTTTTCTTAACAACTGGTAGAACGGGAGGCAATTGTCCATAGATCGAGAGATGAAGCGGTTGAGGGCGGCGATCCTTCTGTTAAGACGTTGTACTTCGCGCAGAGTCTTAGGAGAACTCATAGACAAAAAGGCGTTAATCTGCCTCGGGTTTGCTTCAATTCCTCTTTCTGTGACAATGTATCCTAGAAACTCCCCTGATGGGACTGCAAAAGTGCACTTTGAGGGGTTAAGCTTCATCCCGAACTGGTTCAGGATGTCAAAGAAAACTTTCAGATCCGTGAGATGCGAGCTAGCTTCCATTGATTTCACCAACATGTCGTCGATGTAAACTTCTATGGTTTTTCTGAGCTGGTGCTCGAACATCCGATTTACCAGTCTCTGGTAAGTTGCTCCCGCATTCTTTAACCCAAAAGGCATCACCTTGTAACAGTAAATCCCGCGGTCCATAATGAATGCAGTCTTTTCCTGGTCGTCCGGGTTCATAAGAATCTGGTTGTATCCGGAGAAGGCATCCATGAAAGACATCAGCTCATGACCCAAAGTGGACTTAACTAGCCTGTCGATATGCGGGAGTGGAAAGCTGTCCTTGGGGCACGCCTTGTTCAGGTCGGTAAAATCGACGCAAACTCGTGATTTTCCATTCTTCTTTTTGACTACCACTGTGTTTGCGAGCCATTCGGGGTACTTCACTTCGCGTATCTGTCCTGCCTTCAGCAAACGTTCCACCTCTTTGTTAACGATTTCAGCTCGCTCAGGACCCAGTTTCCTTCGCTTTTGCTTTACAGGTCTGAACGTTGGGTCCACATTCAGCTCGTGGGAAATTACCTCCGGACTGATACCGGGCATTTCGTCCACGGACCACGCAAAGGTGGCCATATTTTCCTTCAGGAAGGTTATCAGACTGGCACGGAGCTCGCTATCCAATCCCACTCCGATCTTGATTTCCTGATCCGGAAACTTACCATTGATGAAAATGGGCTCAGTGAGGTCACCTTTTAATTGCTTCCGAACTGGATTTTTCGGGACCTCGAGCTATGGTTGCTATTGGACCAGGAGCTTGTGACTCACGAGATAGCAACTCCTTGCCGTCCTTTGGCTCCCTAGAATCTCTCGAACTCCTTGCGGGGTCAGAAATTTGACGCACTGATGGTACGTCGAGGCTACTGCCTTCATCTGGTAGAGCGAGGGAGTTCCCAAAATAATGTTATAGGCCGCAGGTCGATCGAAGACTGTGAACTCCACCATTTTTACCCAATGACATCAACGTCTCGCTCGTGAACGAAACCAAAGGTGAGGGCGGTTCCATGATGTGTTCACTCTCGATACCCATTCTAGCAAGTGTCTCGAGGAAAATCAAGTCTACCGAACTCCCAGTGTCAATTAGGATCCGGCATACTTCATGGTTCGTCACGTCAAGTGATATGACGAGTGCATCTTTCTGCGGAGTGTCCAGCTCCTCAGTTTCCATCTCGGAGAAAGTACTTCAGGTAGGTTGCTTGTTGTAACCTTAGCTCGCTTCGGCTGAGGGCTCGTGAGCTTCCGCTGATGGTCTTTGATCGCAGTGATGGAGTTTCGGAAGAGGCGCGATCCCCCCATTATCACGTCTATTCTTTTCTTGGGGGCTTCGTTCCCATCATATTGCTTCGGTTTTTACGAAGGTGGAGCATCTTCATCCACCTTGGGGGTTGCTTTCTGTTCTAACTCCTCGATTGTTACGTTTGGCATCTCTCCCGCCACATACTTTTCTGCGAGGAGGTGCATCAGTTTCTTGCAGTGACGAGTGGAATGACTGTTGGTTTTATGGAGCTCGCAGTACGTGTCCTCATCTCGGACCCATTTGTTACTAGGAAGTACACCATTCTTGGAGCGCGGTGAGAATGGAGGTTTGGATGGTGAATTATTTGGAGAATTCTTCTTGGGAGATTGGGTGACTGCGAACGTGCTAGGCCCGGACTTCGGAGTCGTAGGCGGAATCTTTTTCGCTGGTGCTTCGAACCAAGGTTTTCCTGTAGGCGGAACATTTTGTTTTAGCGCAGCGGCAATGTTGTCTTCCTCTGCGACTATCCCGTTCGATGCTCAGTGTAGCGCATTCTGAATGGTTGGGAACCGATTCACGGACAACTCCTCGCGGAAGCGAGACTCGTGCCAGAGGCCATTTTTTAGCGCGGCCAGAGCGGTGGAATCCGAGAGTCCCGAGATCTGAACCTGGATTTCCTTGAAATTTGTAATATAAGACCGGAGAGACTCTCTGGCCTTTTGGCTTAAGTTCCAAAGCTGAGCATCTATCACCGCGGTTTCGATTAAGCTAGAATACTGCTTGACGAACGAGGTCGACAGCTCGGTGAAGTTGTTTATGGATCCGGCTGCTAAAGACACAAACCAAAGTAGTACCGGTCCGCAAAACGTTTCTGCGAACAACTTGTAGTACCCAGCGTCTGCTTCGTGAGGCTCGAGGTCCACTCGACTAGCTGTCAACAAGAAGGTCTTGAGATGATTGGTCGGATCCCCTTTTCCTTCGTAGCTCGAGAACTTAATTTTACCAGTATCCTTGATGCGGACTCGGGCTACTTGATCGGAGAAAGGAGTTCGCCTCGACTCCTCGATCACCCGGAAAATATCTGGAGCCGAAGTGGTAGCACTATGCATCACAGACCGCATGTCCCGGATTTCGCTCTGCATGCGGAAGATCTCGGGATTGGTAACATACCCCGGAGTCGAAGTGTTTCCACCCACGGGGAAAGGAAGACGAACTGGGACCTCGGAAGATCCGGCGACACCGGGCTGAACCGTAGTGTGGCTATCGCCAACCAGAGGTGGCGCCGCTTGAGTATTGAGCTAAGGTGGGAAAGAATCTCCCGGGGTGGTGTTTGTTGCTGCTGTCTGCGAAGCGAGAGGTGGGGTAATGCCGGAAAAATCCAGAGCACGTCGGCGTGGGTTTTGGTTAGAGGACAAGAGATCAACCCGATCGGCGTACGCGTGGTGGGAGGCTGAGAGGTCGGCTACTGACGTCGTGACTTCCTCCAAACAGGTGGAGACCTGACCCTCCAGGCTTTCAAATCGTTCGGTAAGAGAAGCCGAGGCTGCTTGCTGACGGTCGGACTTCTCAGACAAGTCCTGCAAGAGCTTCTGGATAACCTCCAGAGTTGCCTGGTTGGAAGAGTCGGTTGCCATAGCGGTGGTTGGGTGAAATGGATTTGGATATGAAGTCGGAACTAACAAGAGTTGGGTGATAAACCCCTCCTTCTAGCGCCAAATGTGAGAACTGAGATCAATTCTCTCCTTCCAAAGTGATATAAGTGTGGAGGAACTTATCACCGTTAAAGGTTCCGAACTGAATTGAGAGTGTTTGAATTGTATTGTATTGCTTTGAGAGCAAAATTGTTCGATCCACGAAATAATTCCCCCCCCTTACATATTTATACAGACAAATTAATTACCCAATTAATGCGTAATTAATTTTACATGATCTCTGCATCCTACTTAATACACTTAAATGCGAGAATCTTTGACCGAGCCCGAGCCGCGAGCTGGCTGATATGTCACCTCTCGGCTCTCTTTCTTTCTATGGGCCTGATGGGCCATTCCGAACTGCATCCTTAGTCCGCTTAATATGTTCGGCCCTGGCCCTTTGCCTGTTTATCCGAGATGACGGATCGTGGGTACAACATCCATGTATATTGTACAAGGTTAAACCGTAACGGTTAATGTTAACATAAGACTTCTCTAGCCGTAAGTTTCGTTGCTTAATCCACACTACTGGCCAGTTACTGCAGCGGAAAAATGATGCAAACAATTCTATTTACCTAACGCTGTTTTTCTTTGCACCAGCGACGTTGTTTTCTCAATCAGAAATAAAGATTTTACGTAAGGTCAACAATGCTAATGGACCCAAAGAAAGGCTCATTTACGCTGTAAACTAATAAAGTAACAAGTAGAAAAAGTCCCACATCGTTTCACTTAGATAGACGAAGCTGTGATTATATAGCGTTAGACTCGAGTAAGAGATTGTCCCTTAGGGGACGTCCGATAAAATTTGAACTATACAGAGAAGATTAGCATGGCCCCTGCGCAAGGATGACACGCACAAATCGAGAAATGGTTCAAATTTTTTTCGTCAACGGATTTACTTGACGAGGATCCGAGCTTTCTTGTCTCAGATTGTGATGTAGCCCTTCCTGTGACTCGGGTAAACTGCTAAAACCCAAAGAGCTTGGTTCTTATGCTTTCACCCCTTCAGTCTTCAAGATCCAAAGAAACTAGCTCCGTTTTATCATTATGATCATTTACATGACCAACTACTACTAGCCTCTTATAGATATGGAGCACTAGAACTCGACTCATGAATCTATTCATGGCCAGACTGAATTGTAAATAAGCATTTAGTTCACCAATGAATAGCGGAGATGAGATATTGAGATGTTTGGTACGTCTAAGTCACAACAACAACAAAGGGGAACTTAAGCGAAAACATTAACAGAGTGACAACCTTAGGATGGGGCTTAACTTGATTTTGCAGCAAATTAAAGACGAGGCTTTTTGTGGTTCCGGTTGGTTTGTGAATTGGCTCTTGCGGAGAAGAACGTTAACGTGCTTGCTTTCAATTGGTGGGGAGTTCAGTTTTCTTTTTTTCTTTTGTAAAATCTTGAATAAGTAAATTGGTTCGTAGAAAAGTTCCGTCTAGTGTACGATGGTGTATATGTTTACTCGATTCTTTGAATTTTTTTTGTACTTAAGAAGTTTGTAGAAAGTTACGTTGTTAATAAATTTGCAAATAAATCATTAGAATTATGCAAATAAGAAAAAAGTTCCGAGCATTTTTGCATACGAGGGTAACAAATTTTTATATTCTTACCTTTAATTTCCTTTTTTTTTAAAGTTCTTATATTATTGACAAAATACTTAGAACCAAATAGTTTTAATAATAGATATTTGATCACAACCTGTTTCCAACCTCGTATGACCATATATATTGGTAGGAATAAAATCGCGTGAAAGATTGAATTAGACACGCAGGGAGAAAACCAACGAGGTACAACCAGAGTTCTCGTATCAAAAGCCCACATAATTGCATCTATTCAGTTTGATTAAAAAACAATATTGCATCTATTCCAAATTATTAAGATGAAACTTATTTTTTATTATGAAATATGATTTAAAAGACAAAAAGATGAAAGACACAAGTTCCTTCAACAAAAATGAACCAAAATGATTTTATAAGCCAAAATGATTTTAACCAAAATGATTTTCTTATTCTTAATTCTTATTATCATCCCATTTTGAAAGCTCCAATAGGATCAACGAAGCCTCCATCTCAACGCGTTTCCTCTCTACATCTTCTTTGAGATTCTCGAGTTGTTTCTTAAAAACAAGCAAGTCCTCCAACTTTAGATTGGGAATCTCCTTCCTACTGTAGAATCCGGCCATGCGGTGTTTTTCTTGCCTCTTCCTCAAATCCTGGAGTTTACATAAAATCTAGTGTTTGGTAGACATAAAATACAACAAAATAATCTATAGAGGCATTAAATTATTATATTTTATGTAATAGATGACGCTCCAAAATGGATGACGTGATATATTTGGGTTCAAGATCTACTTTTTAGGGGTTGAGTTAAAACAAAAACAAAGTTATAAAGAATATTAAACATGGGACACATACCTCCTCATACGCTTTGTTTAGTTCCACTTCTTCCTCAAGCTGATCAAGTTTGGCTTGATACATGCGAATCCTAGCTTGCCTCGCAAGTGCATCAGCCTTCTTGAAAGTATCAATTTGGCGTTTAGAAAAAGTTATTTTCACTGAGATGTCATTGTCTTTCACATGATCAAGCTTTCTACTACCCATTTTTCTTTAGAAGCAAAAAAAAAAAAAAAAAGCTTTATGCTTAGAGAGATTTTGTTATTGTTGTTGCTGTTGTTGTTGTTGTTGTTGTTGTTAGTACTTTACTCCTTTATATAGAGGAATTGGATCAAATTGATAAAGAAATGTCTATCTATATTGAATTATATTATAATTGTTATTATTTTCTTTGGTAATTAATCGTTTGTGACGATATATATAATGCCAAAATTATGCTAAATTTTGTAATATTTATTTTTAATTTATTAAGATTAAGAAAAAAATATGACTGTTGTAACTATTGGATATATATCTATATATTCTAGATTTAATTCTATATAAAAATACTATCTTGAAATGATAACTCACACGCACGACGCGCAACGTGTGATGCATGACATGTGACGCGCCATACTCACAAGAAAAATATATATTTTTCAAACATTATATAGATGGATTGGATCAAAATGGTTCAATGCATAAAGAAATGTCTATCTATGTTGGTATTATTCTTTCCTCAATATTTGAAGTATATTATAATTGTTATTATTTTCTTTGGTAATTAATCGTTCGTGACGATATATATATAATACCAAAAATATGCTAAATTTTGTAATATTTATTTTTAATTTATTAAGATTAAGAAAAGAATATGACTGTTGTAACTATTGGATATATATCTATCTATTCTAGATTTGATTCTATATAAAAATACTATCTTAAAATGATAGCTCACACGCGCGACGTGTGATGACGCGCCATACTCACAAGAAAAATAAATATTTTTCAAAAATTATATAGATGGATTGGATCAAATTGGTTCAATGCATAGAGAAATGTCTATCTATGTTGGTATTATTCTTTCCTCTATATTTGAATTATATTATAACTAGATAAGGACCCGCCCGTTGTGCAGGTTTAAAGTTTTGTAAATAAAATAAAATTTAATAAACATATATTAAAATTTATTGTACATTATTTATAAAAAAAATTGCTATACTGATTATATCCATATACAAATCTTTTATGAATGTTACCATTAAAAATGTACTTTTTACACCTAGGTATATTGTATGTTACAAATTTATTATTTACTACCACCTAAAAAATGTCTATATTAACAAATTAAGTCAACTATTATATGTCTTTTTACTTTCACTTTTACATAGTTTCTTTAATCACTAAAATTGTTTGCTAAAAAACATTTTGAATAAAGAATAAATTACATCACAATATTGTATGACTAACCATAGAGAGAACCTCGGTTCTGCCCTGCTCCCTTATAGAGAGAACCAACTTCCTCCACCATGTAGAAAACATTCGCTCCGCCTTCCTCCCTTGAGAAGGAAACCTTGCGTCCAACCTCTCCCACCTTTCTCTCTTGGGAGATAACCTTGCGTCCAACCTCCTCCACCATAGAGAGAATCTCAGTTTTGCCCTCCTCAGCTATCTTAAAATGGCTTGCTCTAGCAACCAATGAAACTAAATATCTTTTTCCAATGTCACAAAATCTTTTGATAGTAATTAATGTTAAATTTCCCAATGTATTCATGGAAGTTTCTTTGACACACACATGATGTAGCCTCTATCTTCAAGCTCCTATGGATCTATCAACAATAATTTATGTTTTTCCAATCTATGTTTGTTGTAAGCTTGTGTTTGATTAGGCTATTTTATCTAACCATTAGGTTGATGACCTTCTCCTCTTTATCTCATTTTGAGATTGAACGAATGGTAACAATTATGTTTACACAAAAAAAAGTCTATGACCAACCAATCAAGGTTGAGAAGTTAGAAGAAAATTAATTTGACATAATTAATGAAATAATAAAAAATTATAAATTAAATAAAACAATCTAGAACTATTACAATAAGTTTTAAAATACAATATTAGAAAAAGAAGATACATATATTAATCTTTCACTTTTTTTTGGTCAACATATTAATCATACATATTCCAAACTGAAAAAGTATAAAGTATGAGTATATTTTGGTTTTGAAAAATAAGGAAAATTTGTCTTCCCATTAAATTTTTTGACCAATAGAACAAAGTTGAAACCAATATTTTTGAATAAATTATGTTGTTAGATGAATAATATGAGACGATCTATGTTTATATAGAAGTAATTATTTACATTTTTTCAAATTAATAATTTTTTGTAAATTTTCCTTAATCTTTTTTCTATTTTATGAGAAAATTTATTCCAATGAGCTTATTGTTTTTTTAAAAAAATTTCTTGCTTCCCACTTTCTTGTAAGACGTACTATCGTTCAACGATAAGAACGGTTTCTGTTTATAGTTGATCTAGTGTTATATAATCTCTGTTGTTATCTTAGTTATTATGCATAAGAAACTTTGTTAATACTTCAAAGTCAAAGATTGCATAGTATGTATTATGAAATGAACAATTCTTGGGTTCACTCCTAAGGTGAACCCTTTTGTTCACTTCTCATTATTTTAGCCAATGAGAATCTGACATGTAAATCCATAACCATAACCATCTCATTTGTAAATCCAAACCGACATATAATTTCATTCTAATTGTAAAATATAAACCCTAACTATCTCATTTGTAAACCCAAACCGACATATAATTTCATTCTAATTATAAAATCTAAACCCTAACCATCTCATTTGTAAACCCAAACCGACATATAATTTCGTTTTAATTGTAAAATCTAAACCCTAACCACTTCATTTGTAAACCCAAACCGACATATAATTGCGTTTTAATTGTAAAATCTAAACCCTAACCACTTCATTTGTAAACCCAAACCGATATACAATTTTATTTGAATTGTAAAATCTGAACCCTAATCACCTTATTTGTAAACCCAAACCGATATATCAGTTCATTCTAATTGTAAAATATAAACCAAGCCAATATTTAACTTTCTTTAAAAAAAATTATACAGAATTTGTTTCCTTAATCTGTTTTGCTTTTTAATTTAATTTTGATTTACTATTTTAAATAAAATAATGTATAGAAGATTCTAATTGGTTGAAAAGGAAAAAGTGAACAAGAAGGTTCACTCACTCTAAGTATTTTCCTTATAAATTGGGAAACGAAACAAAATTAAAAGAAACGACGACGAAAACACGTGGTAATATTTAGGAATCTTTTTATATAGTTGTTTCGATTAGACAACCAACAAATTGCCTTCAAGACTTGTTCAAGAACAATGATGTGTCAAACAAAAGGTTAATAAAAAACAAAAAAGAATTTTTTTCCATGGAAAACAAAGCTAGTCGAAATTATTTTGTTTGATGAAAAATATATCATCATCTCTTTGATTATATAGAGGGGTGCATTTACAATCCTTTTCCTTTTAGGATTAACAACTTTCTTTTAATATAATAAGATTACAATTATTTTATGCATCGTTTTACCAAGCTTGAAAACTGTGATTTCTGATCGTTAGAATTGACATGTGTCTGATCTGATGAGTTACTAACTTTGATATGGGATTTCGGATCGTTAAAATTGACACGTTACAATTATTTTATGCATCGTTTTACCAAGCTTGAAAACTGTGATTTATGGTCGTTAAAATTGACACGTGTCACGATCTGATGAGTTACTAACTTTGATATATGATTTTGGATCGTTAAAATTGACACGTGTCACGATCTGATGAGTTACTAAATTGGATATTTAATCGTTAAAACTGACACATGTCGCGATCTGGTGAGTTTTTAACTTTGATCTCTGATCATTAAAATTAACATTTGTCACGATCTGGTGAGTTACTAACTTTTGAGAACCAAGCTTTATATAATAAGACTAGATGAGGCCCCGCCCCCAATGTGCGGGTTTAAAATTTTATAAATTAAATTAAATTTGACAAAAATATATTAAAATATGTTGTACGTTATTTATAAATTTTATTTTTGTTATAATACACTAATCTTGTATCCATTTACAAATCTTTTATGTATGTTACTATTAGAAATATATTTTTTACACCTAAATATACTCTATGTTACAAATATATTCTTTATCACCACCTAGAAAATGTCTATATGAACACATTAAGCCAACTATTTTACTTTCACTTCTGCATAGTTTTTTTAATTACTAAAATTGCTGTCTCAAATAATATTTTGAATAAAAAATATAGGGAAATTACCTAGAATATTACATAAAAGTAGGTTTATTACTAAACTAACACGTTGAGATTTTCGACTTACTAGAATAACACATAAAAGTTTACAAATTACTTTTATACTTGATTTGTGTGTTTTATTACGTTTTATGCCATTTATAATTAAATTTAATTGAAAAAAACATGAGATCAATTCCTTCTACTTTGCTTCATGTTCTTCGACTAAATCATAGCATCCAAACAAAAGAAACCATATTCTTGTTGGAGTTGAGTATCAAGAGTGAATGGAAAGAATTCTTGAAGAACAAATCGACATTTGTTACCAATCTTAGAATAGTTTGGTGACTAAAGAAAAAAAAAAAAACTATATCCTCCTCTTCCCTCGCCGTCTCCGATATTCTTCTCCACTGTGTCTCTTCCAATCTCCCTTGCTCTCTCAGTTTTTCTTCCTCCCTCATGGCTATCATTGCTGCTCATGGCCAAGCGCGAGAGCATACTTCCTACCAGAAACCCTAAAGCCCACAAAGATTCCATAAAAAAATGATGTTTTCTCTGCAGATCTAAGTCTTACTCGATGGGAGTCAAAGTTCCTCGCGCTGTTCTTATGGATCTGGAGCCTGGTACCATGGATTCCCTCAGATCTGGTCCCTTTGGTCAGATTTTTCGTCCTGATAACTTTGTCTTTGGCCAGTCCGGTGCTGGTAACAACTGGGCCAAAGGTCATTATACCGAAGGTGCTGAGTTGATTGCTTCCGTTCTCGATGTTGTCAGGAAGGAGGCTGAGAACAGCAATTGTCTTCAAGGTGCGAACTATGTTTTTGAATCTCGATCTGTTTTTTATTATTTTGAAGCTGCGTAGGAACGAGAACAAACGAAATCGATTTTGGTCTTTGTTGATTGAGATGGTTTGTGTTATGTACATTTTTGTGATAGATATGGTTTTGTTTATTGGATTTTAGGTTTCCAAGTGTGTCATTCATTAGGTGGAGGAACCGGATCTTGAATGGGAACTCTTTTGATTTCTAAGATTAGAGAAGAGTATCCAGACCTTTTCAATGTTTCCTTCTCCTAAGGTCTCTGACACTGTTGTTGAGCCATACAATTCTACTCTCTCTGTGCATCAGCTTGTCGAGATTACTGACGAGTGTATGGTTTTGGACAATGAGGCTCTTTAGGATAGCTGTTTCCGTACCTTGAAGCTTGCTCACCCTACCTGTGAGTATATTATACAATCTATGGTTTATTCATGTGATGTGATGTGATGTGATTGAGTCCTGACTTGTTTTGTTTCTTTTGTGTGTTTCATTAGTTGGTGATATTAACCACCTCATCTCTGCTACAATGAGTGGTGTTACTTGCTGTTTTCGTTTCCCTAGTCAACTAACTCTGGCCTTAGGAAGCTTGCTGTGAACCTTATCCCCTTCCCAAGGCTTCACTTTGTCATGGTTCGTTTCGCTCCATTGACATCGAGAGGATGTTTGCCGGCGATGTCCAAAGTCCTACCACAGAAAATGCCTGCCACGGTAGACCTCTATTCACTTGTCGTTCATTTTCTATTGCTATCTCAGAACTCTATTTCAATTACTGTCTTGTTGTTTTCTAGGGAAATTTCTTTTGAAGATATTGAGGAGGATATATTTACTAGGGCATGGGATGGACTTCTGCACAACCGTGTACTCATATATTGCCAGTAAGATTTTTTATATGGTGTATATTTCTGTGTAAATTTCTTAGTAACTTACCTTGAGACACTCATTTGAATGATTTCCCTTGCGTAGAGAACATAAGATAGATGAAGAACTCCTGACACCAGTTAGAGACCATGTACAGTTTCCTTTCACCGAAGAAAAGAAGGCCTTCATGAAAGAAAAAAAAAGAATACTAGAATCTCATGTGGGACGAGATAGAGAGAGACCTAAGGTTAAGGATCCTGCCTTACAAGATACTTGTGGAAAAGCTTTTGTTAAATCCTGTAGAAGTTCGTTTCCTTCTTCAAAAGATGGTGTCTCAACAAAGAAGCAAAGATTAGTGTCATCTGTACGAGACCATTTGAGAAAACGAAAGGATGTTGATCCATCCATAAAGTATAAAGTGGTTCCAAAGAAATCCCAGAAGATGATGGAAGAGTCCCGTGAAGCTGGCAAAAACAAGCTGGAGTGAAAGAGGCACGTGAAGTTGGTAAAAGCAAGGTTTCACTGGGTGAGAGGTTGTTTAATTACATTCAGGAACCTAACATAGTAAAGCCTGGGCGCGTGATTCCAGTTGATAGCAAGCACCATAAGACTGACTCAATTACCTCCAAGGAGCCAGGAAGTGAAATTCATGCATTGGACAACGACCCTCAAAGGAGGTTAGTATTTGATTTGTTTAAAATTCCAGTTTTCCTTAGAAATCTGTTTAGGATCTATTAGTAAATTTCTTATATCGTATCTACTTTTGCCAATGTAGGCTTTTGGCGGTAATGAAAAGAGCTTCTGAAGATATAACTATGGGTACTATTTTAAAGAAATTCAAAGTTCAATCTATGCATACAAACTCCACAAGGAATGTTGTGGACAAGACGAGCACTATGGGGAAGGTAGAGGGCTCAGTTCAGGTTGGATAGAAATCTGAACCCGATCACTATTTGGCCTCTCTTAGCTCTATTTCTGACTTTAAATTTTGTTTCTTCAGGCTGTTAGAACAGCACTAAAAAAGCTTGAGGAAGGAGGAAACATTGAGGATGCAAAAGCAGTTTGTGAGCTAGAGGTTCTGAACCAAATCCTCAAGTGGAAGGTCCTAAGCTTAGCTTTTTCTGCATCCTTTTTATTTATCTTTGCTTGCAGCTAATACTTTGTGATAATCCTCTAGATCCCTAAGCTTAGCTTTTTCTGCATCCTTTTTATTTATATTTGCTTGCAGCTAATATTTTTTGCTAATCCTCTTGATCTTTATTTCTTTTGCTTCAGGATAAGCTCAAAGTTTATCTTGCTCCTTTTCTCCATGGTGCACGCTATACCTCCTTTGGTCGTCATTTTCCTCTAAAAGCATATATAAGATTAAGGTCTAAGCATCCTATAAGTAACAAGGATTTCGGTTCATACTTTCGTCAACTAGTGAGAAAGAATAATTGTCAAGGAGAAATGACTCTCAAAAATGTAGGCTGTTTATGCCTTTTCAATTAGCTTACTTAATCTGTCTTCCGTGAGGATTTTTATGCTGTTGGCTTACACTTTCTGCCACATGCTTATTACACTGTCAAACTCTAGCTCCTGTATCTGAAGCTTGATGCCTGATCGCACCCTATTACTTTGTCGTGCAGATTGTTGATAGGCTCCATTGGTATGCAGAAGATGGTGATATGGTAAGATTTGCTCACAAACGTTATCTTTTTGTGTTTGATTATTTGTATACTTTCTTAACTTGTTAACTCTGAAGTATGATATTGTTAGTATTATGATCAATTTCTTGTGCATAAACAATGATGTCTGGTTTCTGGTATCTCTTCCAACAGATAGTCGACTTCTGTTGTGGTGCTAATGACTTTAGCTGTTTGATGAAAACGAAGCTTGAAGAAACGGGGAAGAAATGCTTATATAAAAATTATGATCTTATTCAATTGAAGGTAATGACTTGTGTGTGTGTGCCTGCTATTGTCGTAAGTTGTAAAGTCTTTTCACTGACACGGAAACAACATATGCTGGATCGAAGTGTGTTCTATTCATCAGTCTTCTAGGAATATATATTCATCGAATTATTTATCTTACTTTCAGAATAATTTCAATTTTGAGAGAAAGGATTGGATGACTGTACACAAAGATGAGTTGGAACCAGGTTCAAAGCTGGTACGATACAAAATTTCTTTTAGTCTGAACCTTGTGTTAGCTCACGTGATATTGAAATAGTTTAAGTTGAAATAGTTTCGTGAATTTTACTCAGCTATTGAGATCTGATTGTGGGTTTAGATTTGGGTGATGCTATTGAATCTCTGTTTTAAGAAGTTCTTATCTCTCTGTTTGATGATTGCCTTTTGCTTATTAAAGTTGATATCTTCTTGCCATTTAATTAGTTGGAACGCTCTAATTCTTCTTAGTTGAGATTGTATGGAATTTGATCATCTTTCTCTTGGTTAGGGCATCTCCAACCCCACTCTATTTTAGAGTTAAATCTCTATTATAGAGCAACATTTGCTCCAACCCTACTCTATTTTTTACTTTAAAATAGAGAAAATAATAGGATTGCTCTATATATAGAGCAACTCTATTCTCACCTCTATTTTTTTACACTAACTCTATTATAGAGGTGAAAATAGAGTAATACATTGGAGGAAAACAGTGCTCTATTTTTGAGTTACTCTATTTTAGAGAAAAAAATAGAGAAATACAATGGAGATGGTCTTAGAGTATAATTTTGGCGATTATGCTTTGTGATTGGTTGATTCAGCTTCGATGGTTTTTAGCGTAGGTTTTGATATTCTTTGTGTTGTTCGCTTTGTCGATTGATTCTGATTGTATGCATAAAACATTTTATTTTATTTCATCTGATCTGTCTCTGTTTTCCTGCAAGCGTCATTATGATTGGGGAGGCCTAGCCTTACTAAACCAACGAGCCGTCGAGCCATGTGATCCAAACAATGTGAACTCGTCATACTAAACCAAAAAGTTCTACAAGAGGAACTCAAGAAGGCAACACATTCTAAAGCAAACCCTTTGAACAAAAAGGTACTACTGAAGTGGTGTATTTTAGTACTATTTACTTCATTTATCCCTCTCTCAATCTAACTTGGTTAAAATTTCACTAAGTGTTTGTGTTGTATTAGTGGATCTTATACAGGTTTGGAGATTGGATATCATGGCTTGAACCAAGTGTTTAAGCTTCTAAGAGGAAACTCACGAGGATGATTCAAAGCTTGAGTAGTCGAGACTAAAGAAGAAGAAAAAGTAGCAAGCCATAGGAAAAGTTCTGACTAAGGGTAGCAAATTCAGTGATAGTAGTTTAAATTTTGGGATTCGAGACTTGTGTTATGTATGAACTGCTAGTTGGTTTATGAAATGATGTATTTCTTTAAGAATGTTTATTATCTATAAATTGAATCAATGTTTTACAAATTAAGCTGGTTCCACCAAATGTAAATAGCCTCATACAACTGCATAACATAAGAGTCATAACATTGAATATTATAGCATCGCAAAAAACAATAGATCATAGTACATATAGAATTTTGTTTGATTTGCAATAGAGAAGGAGGGACTGAGATTTGTTTGGTTGTAAGTAATATAATTTTAGGGTGAATGTGAGGTTTTATGTACAACTAGATCACTTAGGTACAACTCAGAAAATTTCAGTATAACTTGAACTACTTGGTGCAACTGTACTAGAGCTATTAAAATAAGTTTAAATATGGATCATGTGAAAACGAATAAAAAATAAAATTTTGGCGGCGGAATATTCATTTAAAATCAGGTATAGTCTAATAGTGTTTCATCAAGTGATAAAGATTCTGTTAGTTAGTAACTAAACGTTGATCAATGCTACCAACGTATGTTTAATCCAGGTTCCTGCAAAGGAAACTGCAGCTTCAAGGATAGATACTACTAGTCAGAAAAATAGCAGGTATTGAAACTCACTTTACTCATGCATCACCATTCTAGAACTTTTCTATGCCTTGTTTTGAGTCCTAAATTTGTGTTCTTGTCCTGAAACAGACTTGCAAAATCAGATGGCACGGAGAGAAAAGATTTCAACTCTCACCGTTCTTCATCTTTTGTATCAAAAAGCAACGGGACAACAAAGAAAGAGAAGGAGGTAACATGTTGATGACCATGACCATACCAAACTGTCTCCACCTTTTTCCTCTTATATAATAACGCGACGGTTTAACAATTCCTTGATAGCTAATATTTCTTTCTCAAATTCAGCCTTCCAGGTTTAACTCAAGATCTGTAGAGAGGATACACTTACAGGCCAAACCGAAGGTATTTACTCATGAGGAAGTTTCTAGCTTTTTAAGCCTCCTAAGAAAACCTTGTTGCAGTACTTTTCATTACTGCTGTGTTGTGTATGATCTCTGAGCATTACTGTCTAATATCAGGCTGAAGCAACAAATGCCAAAACTAGTATTTCCAGTTGGACTATAATATAAATTATTAATTAGCAGTTGGCCACAAGATTTATCAGTATTAATTAGCATATACAAGGTTTTCATAACACAATGTTCATAAAAACTTGGGTTTCACCTCTTTTGCTTCATTTGAGGTGATCACTTACTAAGTCTTCCTTATACTATAAAGAGTGTTTTATGTGAAAACGAAAGTATATATTAGAAAGTGATAAATTCTTGTATTGTTGATTAAACATGGTTCTTTAATAGTTCAATATGTTTTAGAAATTCTTATAAACCTCAATTATCATTTTCATATTTTAAATATAAATGCAAATCTAAATATATATTTAGTTGTACCTAGTTGAACTGAGTATTATATATTTATGTTATCTAAATATTACCCTCTATAGTTAAAATGTAATTTTGTATGGTTATTGTTCATTACCTCTCGAAAATATGATAAATAAATAAACAATTACGAATTACATAGGTTGTTCTAGTAACATCTCTTACTTTTTCTAGTAATATCTCTTACTTGTTCTATTTCCGGTGAACAACAACGACAATATTAGCTAGGGTTATAGAAGAAGATATGTTGAAGATGACTACAAAATTACAATAATATTGTTCATTAAAACAGATTTATGGACCTACACTAAGCAAACGAACGTTATGTACGTACACTAATCTCAAGAACATTATGTATGTATAAGTTCATATGTACGTACACGTTTAAATGTACGTACACGTTTAAATGTACGTACATGTTCGATTTTAGGTTTAATGAACCCGAAATTACCATAATATCCTCGTCTTCTACCTCTAACATACGACTGAAAACCCTAATTTCCCCTGCCTCACTTTATTTTTTCACGACTTATGTCTATTTTTTTGGTTTCACTTGTGGGGTTTTTACTCAACTATTATAGATTTTCATCTCAACATCTGATTTCTAAATTAAAAACCTATAAAAAGTGAGTTATATAGATTTCCGAAACGATATCTTGCTCTTCCATGGATGAACCCAGAGGAAAGATTTCCGAAACTGAGTAGGAAAAAGACGTTTGCTCCGGCCGACAAACAGAACATGATTGATGAATCTGCTACAAAATTTATTACATGAACACCATTGTTCGGAAGAACAGCAAACGTGTTTAGATCTTCCTCCAATAAGTCTATCGCAATGCTAGACTGTCTTTGCCAGCTCAAACAAATTCGTGTTATTCTAGTAAGACTTTACAGCTGTCAATCTTGCTTACTAAATCTACCACGGACAAGAAGCCTACCACAACACAACGAAAACTATTTCAAAAAACAAACAAAGTATACCAAAAATATCTGTAAAGGATGAGGTCTGTCGCATAAATCTGTCGCAACAGACCATTAGTCTACCATAAATATCTTTTGGGTCATATTGACTGTTGAAGGTGTACGTCAGATATTTTTGGTACACTTAGTTTTTGATACACATATACGTCCACCGATAAGTGTACCAACACTACAACTAAGTGTACCATCTACGTTGACCGATAAGTGTACCAAGACTACAACTAAGTGTACCAAAAATATCTGACGTACACCTTTAATCAGTCCACCTGTATAAATCTACCATAAAAGGCTCGGTAGACTTAGTCCCAGTTTCCAATGTTTTTTTTTCTAATGGCATTAACCGTAATTACATTTTTTCCCAATACTAGTTGCAGGGGTAGTATAGATACAGTGGTTTATTCTAGTAATTACAAACAATTGTATGTTGCTTTTGTAGTAAGGAAGCTTGTATGCAATATTCTAGTAACTCTCCCATAAAATATTCAGGCTTTATAAATAATATTATTCTTTAAAAATAATATCTATTGAATTAAAATTCTTACTGAATAACGGGTCAAAATTTGAATATTTTTAAATTCAATTTCTTATTTTTTGATAAATTTTATAATTTATATTATATAATAAACTTTAAATAAATTATTTTGAAACTTGATATAAAAGATAGAAACTATAAACACTCTAAATTGATTTGTTATAGCATTGTCAATAATATGAAAGAATTTTAAGAAACTAAGTATATTAAAACAAAAAATATAACAATATATTAAATTACTCATAATATAATAATTCGCTTTTTAAAAACCAAAAATTTGCAAAATTATGTCTTATAACGACATTCAAGTCATGATGTAGAATATACATTGTTGAAATAACTTCACATACATAAACTAATACGACATATTAAAATTTTATTTTAAAATATAAAATATATTATAGCACGGATACTTATCTAGAATCATTAACAATATAAAACTTACAAAATATGTATCTTTTTTCAAGCCATCATATTTAGCATATGATTTTATTGCATAATGTTTTATCCAAAAAACTTTTAAAAACAATCACATAAATTATATTTTATATAAAAATTACAATATAAATAAAATGAATTTTAACCCGTGCTCTAGCACAGATCTTAATCTAGTTTATCTATTACATACCATGTATTATGTGTAATAATAACATGTTTGTCCTCTATGCCATGAGAATAAATAATATCCTCTCGCATACACACCTCACCTACGTCTCTATATACCATGTGTTCTTTCCTCTTTTTTCTTTACTATTCCCTTTTATTTTTATCATATGTGCTTTAAATACTTTTACAAAAACTAAATCAAATCATTTGTAAAAATAATTTTATAGTATTTGCACGATTAGAGTTAAATTATTTTTATAGTATTTGAATGATTAAAGAATTTGCATATTTTTCTGCGTTTTTTATTGTTTAGATTGTCTATATTGTATCTCTTAGAATGTATGTTTTTTATTTGTTATGCAATTAAATTATATGTTTGGGTTATTTATGTTGTATTTTCTAGGGTATATCGTGCTCCTTTCAACATGTAATTAACTTGAAATTAGTTAGTTTCTTTATTTTGTGCATATGTCTTCATCTAATGTATATTTGGTCTTCTCATCACTGCTACCACCACCACCATTATCACAATTCCGTCATTACTACAAGTACAACCACAACTGATGTGGTCATAGCTACCATCACTACAACTACAACCACCACTACTATTGAATTATTGCAGGTTGTGCTAAATACTTAGATAGTATGTAATATACTATACTATTTTTTATGTGTTTCTATATGGAATTTTATCTTTATAGTTACCAAAACTATTCATCATCTTAAAAATTTTATATCCGATTTTAGAAATTTAACCTATGTCAAATGTAGAAAAAAATCTACATATTGTTTACATAAATTTTGGATTTCATATTAATTTTGTTGAAAAAATATACTACTAACAAGTATGAAGAAGTAAAATGCTTTATTTAAACAATAAATAAACAATATTTTTATTTACATATTTAGCAAAAAAGAAAAAATGCTTTCTTTAAATAATAGATAAAAAATAAAAAATACAAAACCAAAGCCAATGTTCTCGTTTCATGCGCGTGTGTTGCTTTTGAATGACAGTTCTGTTATTTTGTAAGATCCATTGGTTAGTTTCTTTATTTTTCACTTTAAAATGTATTCTTAATTTTATTATCAAATTTGGTTATTGAGCAAAATCACCCTTTTAAAAATGAGCAATACAAAAAAACTTTTTTTTTTAAGTCAAAAATCTAATTCATATCTTTTTTATCACTGTACTAAAGAAGGTTCAAGAGGAGATAGATAAATAACGGTTAGTCCGGTCCAAATCTGCCGGTTTAGAATGAGCATTTAATTTGATTATCTCTTTAATCGCATTATTATCATAAACAGTTCCGCAAGAAACAAATAAAGAAACTTGAATCGCTTCAATACCTTCTCTCTATATCCTTCTTCTTCTTCCTTCTCTCTGTTTCCCCAAACTCACAGAACCTCACACTCAAAAAATGGCGTCACTAGCTCCCGGCATCCTCCTAAAACTCCTGCAATGTATGAGCTCCAACACACGCCCCACGGGAGACCACAGATCCGCCACACTACAAGTCACCGGAATCGTTCCAGCTCTCGCCGGCTCCAATTTATGGCCCAATCAAGGGTTCTTCGTTCAACTTTCAGATTCTCTAAACTCCACTTATGTCTCTCTCTCTGAACGAGACACAGATCTAATCCTCACTAACCGTCTCCAGCTAGGTCAATTTATCTACCTAGAACGGCTCGAGTTCGCTACTCCAGTCCCGCGTGCCGCCGGTATCCGCCCCGTCGCTGGTCGTCACGACTTCGTCGGTACTCGTTAACTGAGACAGAACAGCAGCTATGGAACTACTATCTAAAGATCGCTTTGCTGTGTTTTTGTTGTCTAACGACTCTTCCACGAACCTAATGAACCACATCTGCATTTCCGATTGTAGGTTCACTGCGAATTTAGCCGTTTCCTTCAAGCCATCTATGTCTGTCCACATCCCAACAATATTGTACCAACAAATGCTAATTACTAAACTTAGAACTCCGCATTTGATATGTAAAGCCATTTTGATATGGAACTTCGTTTTCAGTGTAAAGAACAAACCTGTCTTCACAGAGGGTGGTCCGGGAGAGAGACGAGTAGGCATTGATTTCTTCAGAGACAATGGTGATTCGTGGCTGTTCTGGTTTTTCACTAGTGAGACCACACTGAGGTTAGTAGCTAACGCAGCTTCAACCCAAAGAGAGATTGGGTTTTGTTGATCAGACGACGAGCTGAAACTGTTTTCTGATGCTATCTTACTGTATTTCACGACATCTTCATAGATTGTCAAAAACTGGTTGATGATTTGCAATGTATTCCCCACCTTGGAGCCTAAAGAAAGTTCTCCGAACTTACTGAAACATCCACCAAAAGATAAGGTATTATCAAAGACCGTACGAAAGTGTAATAAGATTGTTTGCCAAAATTTAGGATGGTGTAACTGTATACCTTAAACATCTTATGATGCACTCGTTGGCATTTGCTTCTTCCAACGCCCGAGCTGCAGCTTTAGCAGCAAAGTCTCTTCTTTGCATAGCTTCCTGGAGTAATCAATTTACAATCGATCACTCTAGTGTTATAATCTAATGCAGCTCAATAACGTGAAAGAACAGCCTCATACCTTTCCAAGTTTTGCAAGTTCCTCTGAGATGCTATCCAATGGAACACTACCATCAGTCCATTTACGTTCATGATAAGTGATCCCAACTCCTCCAAAGGCGGAGACTTCTTCTAGTATACTAGTCTCTGATGAGCACGACTTGGCTTTCTCTTCACACGCTGAAGATGAAGAATCACTCTTCCGCCAATTCGCATCACTGAGCGGCCTCGACATAGCAGCCTAAAACAATTATACAATACCAATATCAGTCCATCACACATAAGAAACCATTCACCAAACACACAAATTTGTTCATCCAATTAAACAAAGTTTTTGTTACCTGAGTACGCAAAATTGCTTGATGATCAGGCTTATTCTTAACACAACTCTTCTCTTTGTGCTCAACTTGAACATTTACATCAGCAGCTAATGGTTCATCCCAATTCTTTCGATTCTTAGCTGAAGCCTCCGAAGCTTTGCAGATTCCAGCAGCCATCGCCGCCATCTGATTCATCTTCCTCCCATTAGGTGATGGTTGCCTATACCTAGACGGCACAACAATCGCTGGCTCTCTAGCAACTCTTCTCTGCTCCTCACGCGCTGCAGCAAGACTCGGCACCACACATTTCGACGGCACCGGAGAAGCAGATCTCCTCCCTTTACCAGAAACAGCCGGCGACGGATCTCTCTCCACCACGGCCGCCGCCGTCACACCACCGGACCTATTCTTCTTCATCGATGAGACTGACCGTTTTGACGATGCTGGTGACGAGAACCTCTGCGGCGTCGTTTTCTGTTTACGAATTTCGTTTTGGTTCACCGGAGCAAGGGCTTCCCTTTTAGGAACATCTCCGTCTCCGCCGCCGCCGTCGTTATCGTCGGATCGTCTATTGTTTAAGTAAACAGCGATGGGATCAATAGAGTAGTCCGACTCAGTTATCGGTTGAATCGAGAAACCTCCTTTGGATCCACGTACGATGACTGGATCGGGAAGTAGTAGTTCCATAACAAGAACACCGACGAAGTCGTGACGACCAGCGACGGGGCGGATACCGGCGGCACGCGGGACTGGAGTAGCGAACTCGAGCCGTTCTAGGTAGATAAATTGACCTAGCTGGAGACGGTTAGTGAGGATTAGATCTGTGTCTCGTTCAGAGAGAGAGACATAAGTGGAGTTTAGAGAATCTGAAAGTTGAACGAAGAACCCTTGATTGGGCCATAAATTGGAGCCGGCGAGGACGATTCCGGTGACTTGTAGTGTGGCGGATCTGTGGTCTCCCGTGGAGCGTGTGTTGGGCTCATTGTTAGGAGTTTAGGGGTGCCGGGAGCTAGTGACGCCATTTTTGAGTGTGAGGTTCTGTGAGTTTGGGGAAACAGAGAAGGAAGAAGAAGAAGGATATAGAGAGAAGGTATTGACGATTCAAGTTTCTTTATTTGTTTCTTGCGGAACTGTTTATGATAATAATGCGATTAAAGAGATAATCAAATTAAATGCTCATTCTAAACCGGCAGATTTGGACCGGATAACCGTTATTATCTATCTCCTCTTCTTTAGTACAGTGATAAAAAAGATATGAATTAGATTTTGACTTAAAAAAGTTTTTGTATTGCTCATTTTAAAAGGGTGATTTTGCTCAATAACCAAATTTGATAATAAAATTAAGAATACATTTTAAAGTGAAAAATAAAGAAACTAACAATGGATCTTCTGAAATAACGAGGCTGTCATTGTAGCACTTAAGCGCATGAAAACGAGAACATTGGCTTTGTTTTGTATTTTTTATTTTTTATCTATTATTTAAATAAAGCATTTTTTTGCTAAATATGTAAATAAAAATATTGTTTATTTATTGTTTAAATAAAGCATTTTTACTTCTATTCATACTTATTAGGTATATTTTAACAAAATTAATATGAAATCCAAAATTATGTAAACAAAATGTAGATTTTTTTCTACATTTGACATAGTTAAATTTCTAAAATCGGATATAAAATTTTTAGATGATGAATAGTTTTGGTAACTATAAAAGATAAAATTCCATATAGAAACACATAAAAAAATAGTATAGTATATTACATACTATCTGGTATTTAGCACAACCTGCAATATTCATAGTAGTGGTGGTTGTAGTTGTAGTGATGGTAGCTATGACCACATCAGTTGTGGTTGTACTTGTAGTAATGACGGAATTGTGATAATGGTGGTGGTAGTAGCAGTGATGAGAAGATAAATATACATTAGATGAAGACACATACAAAATAAAGAAACTAACTAATTCAAGTTAATTACATATTTGAAAGAATACGATATACCCTAGAAAATACAACATAAATAACCCAAACATATAATTTAATTGCATAACAAATAAAAAACATACATTCTAAGAGATACCTGTAGACAATCTAAACAATAAAAAACATGAAAAATATGCAAATTCTTTAATCATTCAAATACTATAAAATAATTTAACTCTAATCGTGCAAATATAAATTATTTTTACAAATGATTTGATTTAGTTTTTGTAAAAGTATTTAAAAACTGTATGATAAAAATAAAAGGGAATAGTAAAGAAAAAAGAGGAAAGAACACATGGTATATAGAGACATGGTGAGGTGTTGTATGCGAGAGGATATTATTTATTCTCATGGCATAGAGGCAAAACATGTTATTATTACACATATCACATGGTATGTAATAGATAAATTAGATTAAGATGTTTGTCTTTAGAGCACGGGTTAAAATTCATTTATTTATATTGTAATTTTTATATAAAATATAATTTATGTGATTGTTTTTAAAAGTTTTGGATAAAACATTATGCAATAAAATCATATGCTTAAAATATGATGGCTTGAAAAAAGATACATATTTTGTAAGTTTTATATTGTTAATGATTCTAGATAAGTATCCGTGCTATAATATATTTTATATTTTAAAATAAAATTTTAATATGTCGTATTAGTTTATGTATGTGAAGTTATTTCAACAATGTATATTCTACATCATGACTTGAATGTCGTTATAAGACATAATTTTGCAAATTTTTGGTTTTTAAAAAGCGAATTATTATATTATGAGTAATTTAATATAGGGAAATTACCTAGAATATTGCATAAAAGTAGGTTTATTACTAGACTAACACGTTGAGATTTCCGACTTACTAGAATAACACAGAAAAGTTTGCAAATTACTTCTATATCTGAGTTGTGTGTTTTATTACGTTTTATGCCATTATCTTTTAAAATGAAGATCTTAAAAGGGGAAAATAAAAAGATCATAAACCTAAGTCGATCCCTTAAATCTTTGTGTTGTTTGTCTTACGATTGTTGGGTTGAGATCAGCTATTTTTAGATAGCTTGCGGCGTGAAAAGAATCTGTGTGGAGGACGTTTGGCTGGAGGACCACTGACGGCGAGTTGACGGCGAGGTGGTTTGAAGTAGAGGAGGAGGGAAATATAGCGATTTGCTCAGAGGTAGATTTCTATATCGTGGTTTAGTCTCTATTGCTTACTGTTTTCTTATACCCGAGTATTACATAGTAGGCCTTGTATATTGTATGTTAGTTTTCTGTATGTTGTTGAGCTCTGTTTTTCGGAAGATATTTGTGTGACTTCATGTTGCTTCGTTGCTAATCTAAGCAACAAATGTTTTGTGATATTGAATTAATAACTAAACTAAAGCTTCTGTCGTAGATATGGGGTCAAGCAAGAGGTATCCAAGTAGGTTGTATGGGGTTGGTAATTTTCCACTGCCTCTGAGAAGCATGCACCACGATTGTAGTTTGTCCAATCTTGGTGGTTTGAAAGGCTTTGTTGGTGATGAGGTGTATGACAAAATAAGAAAGAATTCGCAGCTGGGAGTTCTATTGGATCTAGCCGAATCTGACTACCTGTTTTGTGGGAAGACCATCCATTATCTATTGTCCAATCAATTGGCAATAAACATTCCTTCGGAGGTATGGTTTTGGTTGGAGGAAAGCCGTTGAGGTTCTCTCTATATGAATATGAAGAAATTAGTGGTTTGAATTGTGAGAAGATTGATGAAACAGAGTTTGAAGTCGATCATACACCTTTATGGGCGGCTTTAAAGGTGAAAGCTTTTAGTGGACCCAACTGGGAGGAGCTAGTTGAGGGTTTGAGAAGCTGCCGTGGGTGGTCTGATGAAATGAAGACGCAGATAGCTCGGTTGTATCTTGTTCATGTTGGAGTGCTTGGTTTATCAAGGAACAGTCGGATTCCTCTGGAATACGCTAAACGGGCGTTGAATGAAGAAGCATTTGAGAGTTTTCAATGGGGTAGGGTTGGATTCAAGAGTTTAGTTGATTCCATCAAAGTCCTTGGGTTACCTAACAATGCTTATACCCTCCATGGATGTGTCCATGTATTGCTGATATGGGCATTTGAGAGCGTGAAGGTGCTGGGGGCTAGCTACGGGAATGTAAGAGAAGGTGTAGATTTGCCTCTGTTAAGGTGGAGAGGAGGGAGGCCAAGGAAGGATATCGAAGCCTTCATATCCGGGAGCAAACTCCTTAATAATGGGGAGGTATGCCTTCAGCCTTCAATTTACGTATACATTATTTGTCTGCATTTTTCTTTGTGATAGATTATTAAAAGTTATGGTATCTGAAATGCAGCTTCAGGTGAAGCATTTAGTACCTAAACCTTTGGAGTTTATATATCCAGATTGGCCAGGACAGTATTGTGTGTATGGTGTAGGAGAAGGTTTGAAGAAGAAACTGGATAATCTGCTGTTAGACGTGATCAATGGCGAAGTGGATGAAAGAGAATGGGATTGTGTAAAAAAAGGAAGGGGGAACATACGAAGAAGAGGGAGAGGAGGCAACATGTTGCAGGGGTAAGTGACGATGATTTCCTTGAAACAGCCCCAACCAGCATCCGTAATGTCCCCAATAATGCGAAGGAGGAGAAAGAAAGTGTTGGGGACAAATGTTCAGCAGAGAAGGCGTCTGGAGATAAGCATTCAGGTGTGCAGGGTGAAGATGTTAGTGGAAGGTTATTTACTATGGTTGAAACACTAGGGGCGAAAATGGATAATATTCAGATATCGTTTTCTAGAGCAATAGCGGAAGTTGTGTTCAAACTTCAAGGTATGGAGAGTAGGATGGGTAACTTTGAGAGTGACGTTCAACTATTGAAGAAAGTTGTTATCAACACAACGGATGGAGGAGCGCATACGCAAGGACCTCTTACATTAAGAAATGACGAACCAAAAATAGAGGAGGTATGATCTGCGTACCGTATTGATAAAATTGTTATTATATATCTATTGTTCAGTATGAAGTCATTGTATTTATCTATTCGAGGAAACAATATCAATTTCAGTTTTGTGAAGTTGTATAATTAATTTTGTAATTATTTTGATATATGATTTTTTTCGTACACACAATTTAGCAATTTGTATACTTTGTGTCTAGTTTAACAGCGTCATATTAAATTTCAAATGTCTTGTAAATAACGTCAAATACATGTCTTTTGTTTCAAGTCATGGCTATATCAGATAAAGCATTCGGACAAGGATGGTTATAAAGTTGCTAGTTGTGTTAGGAATCCGTTAGCCATTAAGGATAAGGTCATGTGGTCTGGGAGTATTAAAATCGAACCAGAGGACAGTGTAGAGCGAATTCCAAAGCAGATGGTAGACAGTGTACAGCGTGTCAAAAGAGTACAGAGTTGGGAGACAGAGGAAGGCGATAAAAGAGCAAAGTATAATGACAAAGTTGATGGAGCAGGTGCTCAACCCGTTCCTATTAATGTTATCCATCCGGTAAGTGGTGGTAACCCTCGCTCTTCGGATCAAAAGTGCGAATCTGTTGTGGATTTAACCAATGAGACCAGGAGTCGTGCATCGTCTCACACAGTGAAAGATAAGGAGAAAGCCAGGTATTTTGCATGTTTGTTACAAAAGGTGTTTCCTCCATCAAGAGAGCTTGATCTTCTATTAGTAGATCCAGTGGGCACCAACCCTAATGACGAATCAATGCGAGCTGCATTAATGACCCGACGTGAAAGCAACATTGTAGTCCTATCTCCCGCTGTGTACGATCCTTTTAGTGAGGCAAGTCCTGAGAAAATTGCGAAGCTGATGTCCTTCCTAACTGATGATTTGTAAGTCTTCATTTAGAGTTGTATATAATTTGTGTCTATATTCGGATTTGAGGACTACGATCTATAACTGATTTGTTAATTTTGGTATTCAGGGCTAAAGTACCTTCCACTGGAAATGCCGAATTTTATTTTCGCCTCCTGACCCCTAAACAATTGTGGCCAACTACAACATTCGGGTGGTTATGGGATGCGGTAAGCTTCGTAGCTTAACATTTGACGCAGTTAACTATGGTATACTAATGCCTGATAGATGTCACTCGTGTTGCAGCACATGGTTACATGTATGCATATGTTCCGTATTAGGGGGACGCAAACGCCATCCCCATATAAAACAGATCGTATTGCTTTTCTCGATCCTTTGTTTGTTAGTATGTGGGCACTCGAATTCCCTAAAATGGAAGCCTCTAATCAATGGGTTTTTGGAGAAGGTTGTTTTGAGACGTACGTGGGAAGGCTGCCAAAATACGGTATGACAAACAAAGTGTGGGTTGACGATGTAGACACCCTGCTCTTCCCATACAACCTCGATAACAACCATTGGGTAGCCATCGAAGCTGACTTAGTCCAGCGGAGGCTAAGAGTTTACGATAGCATAAACAGCGGTAGAACCGACGAGAGTCTACAAAAGAAGTGCAAACCGTTCGCAAAAGTGATTCCACGCTTGATACAAGCATATAATCGGAGGTACAAAGATGAGCATATCGGGGCGGCGGCATTTAGTTACTACCGGGTGAAAACACTCCCACAGAACTATCAACAAGGTGACTGTGGTGTGTACACGTTGAAGTGCTTAGAGTGTATAGCTCTTGGAGTAAATTACACAGGCCTATGTGATGCGGCCATGCCTTCTATTAGGATGAAACTTGCTGCAGACGTGTTTGATGAGGTCCCAGACCGAGACTGCTTTCTCCAACTAGATGCTACGTCGGAGACAGTAGATTATCCGGAAGCTGAGTTCAACTCGGGATCAAAAAGTTGAAGAGGTTCCATGTACATTACCGGAGCAGTATGATTTTGCAAAATTGAAGATTGATTTTACGCGTGTTGCTAATAGAAGATGCGTGTTTGGTCATTATTTTGGTAACATGTGGGATTTGAGGATGTCGTTATGAGATTTTCCGAGGTCTGGTCACTCAAATAGCTCCTATCGGTTGTTTGTAAACCCTCTTCAGGTGTAGTGTTTTTTGTATATTGGAGGGTGTAGATATGTATCATTATGACGTCTTTCTAACCAGTATTAGTATATGTTAGGCCTTTATCAGATGTGTACGTACCATCAACTAAGTAACGGCCTTATTATGGTCTGTGTACAGACGTACGTATATTCATATATGTACGTACCATCAACTAAGGAACGGCCTTACTATGGTCTGTGTACAGACGTACGTATATTTATGGTCTGTGTACACACGTACGTGTATTCATCAGTGTACGTACAATCGTTTTTCTACCGTTAATAGACTTCATTTTTATGTGGATGGTTGGTGCTTAGTTTCTATCCATTATGAGCACACTAACTTGTCCCTACTGGTAATCCTATGATATGATGAGCGAGGCAATTAAATTGTATTCAAAGTCAGCGAACCATAATCATCCTATGAGACTGTTACGGATCATTATGGACCACCTGTGTGAAAGTAATAAGTACAACCAGGAGAATGTTTATTCGCTACTTAATTTATCGGACCAATACCAGCTTCGTAGACGTCCATCGCGAACTTCTTTCTGAAATTGTCAATATTGTTGTCGCAGATCTTCAAGCAATCAGTGATCGGTTTACCCATGCTCAACAGTTCTAAAAACTTCATAGTAAAAGGTCCACAATCTCCCGTCCTCAAGTTTTGTCCTACTAGGCTAACCCTTTCAGCGGTAAATGGATCGACAGGGTAGTTGACATCGATAACCCTCTGAAGTAGGTACGGTATCATCTGACACACCGGCTTGATCCGGGACATTACAAGGGTTTCTCTGGTGGAGGTCATCAAAGGATCGTAAATGGAAACATGTCTCGTTATAAGATTTATGCCCACTCCTACCCAATGCTTAGATTTCCAGTTCATTGGAGCATATATAACGTCGACATCTGTAACCCACTTCAACTTTGGTTCGTGGTGCATCCTTCCCCCATTGACGATGTCAATGAGTACTTCGTCCCATCTGAAATTCCGTTTCGCTGTGCTCCTGTTGAATGCTTGGAACCTTCTTGTCAACTCGTAAAACAGAACGTCGTCCAAAATTACGGTCCTTTCTTTTATCATTTCTTGTCCGTTTTTGTGCCACAGCGTTAGGGCAATCATCTCCATGTGCTGCAGATGCAGTTAAATGCAAACCCGTTGTGGGATTTAAATCCAACAAGAAACCATGAACACACCAATATCGTGTAGTTAAAGTTTAAAATATGTACCTGACTATGGACCCATTTTTGGGACGATATAAGAGTAGAGAAGAATAGGATATCTGCCTTGCGGAATCCGAAAAAGGTGTGTACCCTGTGCAATTTTTTTATTATGGATACCCTATATTAATGATTGAGGATATCAATATGTCATCGGAGTAATATATACTACACTTACACATTATCTTGTTTTATCAACTCGGTGAATTTGGCGAATTTTCCATCAGCAACATCTTCCATAGGGTCGTATGAAACCGACCCTGCTTTTACCACAATGGCTTCCGATGGTTGACTCGCATGTATCTCCATTATCAATATTTCAGCCCGTCCTGTTTCATCCACAATTATAACCGTCTGCGGCACTAAATTCTCTGACTCACCGGGAATACATTCCTCCCCGGGACTTTGATCTGGTTGACCTCTAGTCTCTTTACAGCCCTCTTCGACATCGCTTTCGTTGGGTATCGCTTGGTCTCCGGCCTAATAAGATGCACGTACATACATTAGTTGTGACGGGAACTGGACCATGTCAGTAGACACTATAAATATGGCAAATATTCGAAATAAAAAAAAAAAAGTTTGCACAATTGGAGGTTAACTGTTGTTTCTATTTGTACATGTCCATCAGTTTTGTTACAGCCCTCCATGCCATCGCTTTCAATTTGTAGTGCTTGGACTTCGGCCTAATAAGGTGTACGTACATAGATTCATACTTACGTACACAAATGTCACAAATACTCAAAATCATCAAAGTTAGACACTTGCCTCTTGTTCACCGTCAACTGCAGTTTCATTTTCTACAGGTATTTCGGTTTTGTTACAACCCTCATCTGACTCGCCTTCCTGACGTCTTATGTCCCCTCCGTTACTGTTAAACCAGTCGAGTTTCCCGCCTTCTTGATGCAGTTCTTCCCCATCCTCCTATTCAAAATAATGAAACTTTTAAGACGCGTGTTCGTAGTAGGTCCGTTGCTATAAGCAAAATTTTGCACACGTGTAGATTAGAGGAGATAAACAAATAACCGAATATATATGAAACCCACAGATGGTTAACCCTTTTATGGTTACTTCCTGACCTACCATTTTGTTACAATGCAGATCAGGTCCCATTTTAGTATTCAGCTGCAGCAATATCTGTTCAATTAAAGGTGGACAATGCTTTATTACGAATTTAGTGTTGTAATCTCCATTCCGTGTCAAATACTTACATCGGATACGAGTTTAGTTGGTGATAACTCGACAGCAATGTCCCCCCTCACAATCTTGGCGACATTCATTAACTCCATTGTCCGGGGATGGTTCGTTCAGGCCACAGTCGTTATTATCGGTTACCCACTCATTAATATGAGTACGGGTTGTATCCTACGGTCAAATATATAAAGCGTATATGATAGGTGCATAAGCATAAACACCCCCATTACGTTGATTGAGTCGTATTCTAAAGAGGATCTTGTTGTCCATTACCTGGCCTCCAACTAAAGAGTCACCACTTACAGTGTGTTGACCATCAATGGCATCCTTCGAACCATCATTATTCCGATCACCCTGTGCACACCACGAGAGCAACATAAATTAATATATGTAAGTAGTGAGAAAATTACTACCCTTAAGCTATTTGTCATATCAACCTTAGCAGTGGCAGCGCATCCCCTGTTTCGACCTTCTCTCCCTTTTTTTCATAACCATTACTGAACTCATTCTTCTAAACTTTATAGTTTTCCCTCTTTTTTTTTTTGAATACTTCTTCTCTGAAACTGTATGAGAAGCGTCAGAAGGTTCCCCATGTTCGTTTCTTTTAACCTCTAATAGTGCAGCTCTTATCTCCTTGCGGATCTCTGTACGTACGAAAATCTCCATGTTTGCCTGATTGTCCTTCATCAGAGCTTCTTGTTTCCTGTAGAACCGGTATAGTTCCGCCTTAAACCTTTCAAATTGGTCATCGTCCAAACGTTCATGAACAACGTGCGTACCCCCCGGTCGCGCATCAGTTCTCGTGCTCTTCTCTTTCTTATTGTCAATTGTTGCGGTGTCTGCTCTTTTCCTCTTCCGACAGTCAACTGTAACTATATCACTAATTAACCATTAATTTTTTTAGAAATTAACTTTATAGTGCATCCCTTTGTAATGTAAAAATGTTTTTAATACCTTTCTCTTCGGGACGTGTCTGTTTTGGACACCTATCATCACCTCCCATCCATATTGCCTCATCCCATTTGTGGCCTGCTTTAATAAGATTTTCAATGTTGTCAACTTGATGGTCTTCCTCTTCGTCACGCCACGCCAATTCTCGACTACCACAATGCTCCCCACTACCAACCATCCGTCTAATAACCACCTATAATATGTTTACAAAAATATATACATTTTACGGAACTTATAGATTCAGGTCGTTAACGTATTATATCTGATAGACAAGGGATATGTACATACCTCTTTAGCAGCCTCGCATGCGAAGATGTCTGCTGTCTTGATTGGCCGCAGTTTAGCCAGATTGTGGATCGATCTTTGATTAAACGCCTGATCTTGAACGTCAGATGGTACTAATCTTCCAATTGCAGGGACAGAATGGAAAGCCAGCAGCTGGAGTGCTAGAGGAAATCCATGAACAGCAACTGATTGTTGCTTGAAAGTTTTTACTAAGCTGTCTACGTCTGCTGGACATTTAAATCCTGTTATACTCTCCAGCGTCCGTTCAAATGACAACCTTCCCCATGGATATTTTAAAAAAAATCAATATTCTTGGTCATCTCCACTGTCTTCGGATCTGGTTTTACTGGTTGCGTGGCGCATGTTAGAACGCCATCAACTATTATAATCAGCGCTAAAGCTAGTTTCTGCCACGTTTCCATTTCATCAGTCTCCAACCTTTTTACCAACTCGGAGATCGTTGGTTCCATGTTTTCCCCGAATAGAACCTCCCAAACAGTCTTACATCCTTTATCCGTTTTTGTAGCTCTTTCCACATCTCTCTTTTTAGGATAATTCCCACATTCGAGCCCTGTCAACTCTGCAAATTCCTGTAAACCAAACTTGATTGGATTGCCACCAAACACAATCCACATCTCATGCCGCTTTTTGGTCACCAATTGACGGCAAACAAATCCATGAACAAGTTTCCCGGAGAACGAGATCTTGTTAGCAGGGATACGAAAAAGCTGCCCAAATGGAGACTCTAACAAGTTCTCCATTTCCTTTGTTCCACTCAGCACCCTCGATATTGTAGAAAGATATTCCGGTTTTGAATACGCATTTATCTTCGTTTTGAGAGGGTAACGGTCAAGAGCAAATAATCTCCTCGGTAGATCCAAGCTCAATTGAGGAACGATCTCTACAGCCTCGGGATCCATCCTATCACCACGAAGTAACCCTAATACCATATTAATATGTACGTACACTAAACCAATAAACCCTAATACCAATGTCTACCAAAGTTCACTTCTGTTGACGATTAGGGTTATTTAGCCTCTGCCCGCCGCAAATACAAAACTATTCATTGATTTCTCATCCTGGGCTACTCAAATCGATACTTAAATGTAATTGCTATATACTCTTCCAACGTAATATAGAATTTGGGGGAACAATCCCTCTTCCAATTGAAAGTAGGAAGTGAAGACAAACACTTACCTTCTGATTCAAAACCGGTGATGATAGAGGTATCGAAACTACTCGCCTTTTTCTGATTTCACCCGACCTCTGTAATCTCTTCTTCCTTAAATGGTCCGTCGCCTACTTGTAGGGAGTGTCGTTTTTTGTAGTACTTATCCCAGATCTAAACACCTTGATTCAAGAAATTGTGAGGTAAAACAACCCTATCGGACAGAAGATACCGCCGTCGCAGCTGAGGCGTGAGTTTTCCGTCTATTAGCAATAAAGAAGATTTTGCCTCTACTACTAAACTATTTAAAAATAATTTTTATTTATACACAGTGCAATGGCTGAGCTTGTCTTTAATTATTTTTATTCATAATATACAGTTCTTCACGTTATTGGTTCATTTGCACTATATATCAGCCTTTATCTGTGAGTTTATACCAGATGAGATCTATTCCTTGATGTTTTATAAAGTTTTACATTGAGTTGGTTTGTTAAATGAACCAATATATTTTCCGTCTATATATAACGTCGACTATAGGGTCATAATTAAGTGGTGCATGCGATGTATCGTCTTCGCTTAACCGGCTGTTACACGTGTCAATTATCTAAATGCTATGTATCTGTCTGGATTGCAGTCACGACGTTTGAAAAACCACAATATGATACATCCGTTTGTGTTTGTTCGCTGCTTATATAAGAAGACAAATTCACACCCAGTGAACTATGTATTCGTCTCTCAAAACCAAAATATCACATCGCTAAGTAAACATAAGTGCAACAAAGTCATGGTGCATTTCGACAGGCTATCCGATCTCCAGACGTGGCGATCTGATTGGAAGGTTTCTGTTAAGATCATCCGCAAGTGGAGAAAGAGAGAAGCGAACATCGTCACCTTTGAAATGGTTGTTTCGGATGTTTTCGTAAGTGACTCGTCTCATCATCATATTATATGCACTTAATATTAAATGATACATGTACATTATGGTTGAACTTTTTCCCCACCGTAGGGAGATAAGATGCAGGCAACAATCAGCGAGGACCTGTTGCCCCAGTTCTGTGCGGAGATTGAGGAGGGTTTGTGGAAAACCTTCTCTAATTTCGTCGTCACTGACGACACATCCGCTGTGAAGGTCGTGGCTTCCAACTACCGGATCAAATTCACTGCTGACACGGTTGTGGACAACATTCGTTGCTTGTCGACCAATCACTACATCGATTACGTCCCCTTCGACCAAATTTACGAACGATGGCCTCCTTGGACCCAGAACTGCTGCTTAGGTAACGTTGCATTGTGTTGTTCCGGTTTGTAATATCATATCCAGTACCATAATTCTAATGACATGACACCATAGACACGATGGGGCAAGTTACTGACGTCGAACGAAGAATATTGGTGGACGATCCAACTGCTCCACGTTTTGCCGAGAGAACCCGGTTGATACGGTTTTCATTGACGAATCTTGAGTGAGTCGTTTTGCGATTATTAGCTTTCACACACTTTAAAGATATACCGGGATATTAACGTAAGGTGTCTCTGTGTGTAGGGGTCATCACTTGCAATGTGTGGCGTATGATGAGATGGTCGATGATTTCGTCCGCAATTTATGGCTATGCGGAGGCAAACCAGTTGTAGTCTTGCGATTCTGGAGGCCCAAGTTTAAGGATGGAGGTACTGATTAGGCAAACGTATTTAAAACAATTCACCTTTTAAATATAAGATTACTGCATAAAACTAATTTTGGTTACCCTTTTTCCTTATTTTTCCACACCGCAGGAGGGATGGAAGTGGTTAGTCAACCGGGTGTTTCTAAAGTGATATTTGAACCACCCTTCCCTGAGGTTAGAGATTTCAAACTCCGGTTGGAATACTTCGACCAGCGCGAGCGGAGTCAAGACGATTCGTAGCCTATGTTTCCATTTGTCAATGTTGCTTACATTATAAACATCTAAACCACATTGCTGAACTCTTTATATTATCTTTATTACCTACATCCAAACAATCTATCTAACGTGGATAGGAATATTTTGATGTAAAATGTTTTGTGTAATACGCATGGTTAATTATATATATTTATTTTAATTTGGTAAGCATCTTCCTAATACTGCCAACCTTTAATGTTAGACGTATGTGTACAAACGTGTACAAATGTTTATGATTAATTGGAAGGGTTTGGTCGATAATATTAACACGACAAGGTTCCAAACAGTTTTTTTTTTAGACGACAAAATATGTCACTAAACCAAATATAACGTTTATAACTTGATTTCAAACAATTAACCCACAACCCAAAATACTACTCTAATAAAACGACAAAACTACATTAAGAAATAGGTCATTGTTGCTAGTATAAACAAAGTCGCAACAAACACATTGGTCAGTTTAAATTTCATAATTAATCCATCACTCTTGTACGCAATCAACGTCTTCATCCTTTCCAACTCCATCTGATTTTCCTTGTGCATATTTAAGATGTTAGCAATGTCCTCTTTTGTGCCTGAAGCGTTTCACGCAAATTCAAACTACTTAACTTTAGAAAATCTTCCTTCACTGTTTTCAGTTCCTCCATCATAGCTTCATCCCACCATTTAAAAATGTGATAGTCCCCATCCTGCATTAATTTAAAATAATTTTTTACACGAAAGTTAAGTTATGCAAATAAATCTGATCTTTAATCAACCTCGGCGAAACTGTAAATCACTTACCTCTCTATTTCTACAAGTGTAGTGAAGCCTCCCTGGGTTTGTCCTTGTAAAAGAAGGTTGTAGGTTTGGCGTTTCACCACAGTAACAAACAGCCGGGATCCCATACTCCGCATCGTCATACTCGACTGGACTCGTGTTTGGCAAAGAAGACATTAACGTAATTGAAGGAGTGAAAATAAATAAAAGAGGAACTTTAAATTATTATCCGAATATCCAACTCTCAAAATCTAATCCAACATCTACAAAAGCGGCTCTCTCTGTTTCCCCCAAATCAGTTCAATGAACCCTAATTTCCCTGAATCTTATAATATATCTATTATATTCGGTTGGCCTTTTATAGAACTTTCTGTATTGTGTCGTTTTTGTATTGAAAAACAACATGAACTTTTCCAAGTTGTGTCGTTTTCCAATAGTTGCGAACGGCGTCGTAAGCTTGATACAGTGCCGGTCCTTTAATAAAGCCCGTAAATCAAGGGCTTTATGATACATATTATATTAGTGATTTTAGGGAATCAATATCATAAAAGGTGCGGTGGTACATTGGTAGGATTGGACTTCATTGTCCTTCAGTGTCACGAGTTCGAGCCCTTGTAAAGTTGTATAAGGAACTTTTTTCTACTGTTTGTTAATGGGCAAAACTGGTTGGGCCGGCACTGTTGATAGTTTTGTGTGTTTGCCCGGTGAAACTAAGTACACGTCGTCTATATGGATGGTTCGAAGCTAGGAAATTGCCATTTTACAACTTTTTTGTTAATATAAGGAGCAGTACGACATCTAGTACACATTTTGGAACAAAAGGAGCAAAACGAGCAAAACGACATATTGGCATACACGTTAATTAACATCTTCATTACATAGTAATTTTAATTATCTAATGAAACATACGTGGCGAGGAGAAACAGCAACACAGAAGGGAACCGACGATACACCTAGAGGATTTCACATATAGATTTGCCCACCCACCACACTCCGCAATTTACACAGATGATGTCATAATAACTTGTGTCGGTCGATAACCTGCCCCATCTCAAACAACTAGTCGTGGCACAGTCCGGGGAAGGGATCAACGAACTGGAGGGATATACAAAAGAATCTTTGTACGTGTTTTTACGCGCCGTCTTAAACACACTCAACCGTTGGAACAGATCTTCCCGATAAGCCGTACTCCCTCTGATTCGAGTGGATAGTGATGTGCATCAAATTGGTGAAGAAAACGAACCGCCATCTGCTCGTCCCCATATAACATAGAGAAAATTCCACATGCGAGAGTGGACTCGGCATCTTCGGGAACGTTCTTTTAGTAGTGCGATACCGCGCTCAATGTCTTGCTCCTCGGCAACGATCCGTAGCCCCTCGTTGTAGATTGCTATTGTGTTCCCTGCGTCCAAGCATCTTTCGAAAATACGCCTGTGAATCCCTTCTTCCTGAAGTTCACCATTTGGCTTCCTTGTCGTTTGGAATGAAGAAGGATGTTCACAGATTTGGTAGATGCTGGCAACCTTCAGAACTTCTCGTGCAAGCACCGAATCCACTCCTCGCCGACCAGCCGTAAATAATGGGCGTGCTCGCCATAACCCATCAACTACGAGATGCTTGGCTATTTTTATCAAGATCTCGTCTGGCAGATCAATCTTCTTACGGCTAGAAGTCGCCATTTTTGGGAGTTAATAGCAATATGTGCAGTATGTGCAGAACCAAATAGACGGAAACCGCCGCTAATAAAACCTACGATGTGAGAGGTGGTGGGAGTTAGGCGAAATCCGGGAATTTATACTAGTTTCTATAACGTCGTTTTAAATTACCTATTGTTAACAACTTAATTACGAAGGAACCCATTTTATTTATACTGAGCTTTTTAAATTTGTCCTATGACTATCGTTTTAACTAAAATAAGATAAAACTCTAAATTGTGTGCGAAGCTACACTAATAACTTTCTATTGAGGCACTATTTTAGGTTTATGAGCTCTCATGCACGCCTACTCGATTATAATTACTAAAACAAATAAGTAGTGCGAACCACGTGTCACTTTCGTATCGGATTTCAAATTCATTATATTCGTATTCGTTAATATCGGTGTAACTCAATCAGCTAACCCTAAGCCTAGACTATGACATTTGTAGGTTCTCTGATGTGACAACTTCGAAGAGAGTCGTATTTATTGTTGCTTTAGATATGATAGTTTTCTCATCATTATGTTTATTTGATGTGTATCCAGTTACGTAATTATCATCACTTCCTCTCAAGTAGATCAATCCAGAGGGTTGCTATTCACTAGTATTGATTGTATGATTATTTAAGCTTCTGTACGTAGACGACTATCACAATATATTATGACTTCCAACGTACATCAACTATGGTGTGGGGAATAAATTATCTTTCTGATAAGACAATACAAAGATTCGTCTTATTATTAGGAGATAGTACAAGCATTCAGTCATTTCTTTTACTTTATTTAATGTCCAAAAAGAAATAAACATTTACTAATATTTTTGTGAAATAGCTACTAATAATAACAATTTTAATAAAACTCTCCCTATTATTTTCTAAATTTCAACAATTATTCGAATATTGAATAAATAGGATAGAGTACGTTTTAATAATAAAACCATTGTACATATTCTCACGAAATTAAACAAATATTTGAAATAGAAAACAACATTTGACACTTTTTTTCATTCCTCATTCCGCGGACAGTCTGACGAACGTCCGTGCAGATTCTGTATGGGTTCCGGAGCTTTCTCCTTCCTGGGCAATTGTTTCAATTGTTGTCCCATCGTGTCCCATCACATTGTTAATGTAGTGTTGTGCAGCAAACTCACTTCTATAAGTTTAAAAATTAAATGTACATGTGAGACTCTGAACAGATAAGAACACATACGCTTTCATACCAATTATTAATATAATATCAACTTACATCTCCTTGTGATGTCCAAGTCCTTCGAAATCTGCTCGAATGAAGAATTTAGAAGACGCTTCGGTGTGTACAAGACATGGTACGCCTACACACAATTACGTAATTGAGTTGCTAGACAAATTACATGTACTTGCTTCTATCATAATATCAATTTCATCTGACGTACCTTCATAACTCCCAACCTTAAAGAACCGGAAGACACAAAACACTGGCTCGGATTTGTGGAGAACATGACATCCCTTTGATTCCCAATCAGAGAGGAATTGATGGGCATAGAAGTCTGTGAGACGACATTTGACACTTTCATTCCTGCATTAACGCACAGTTGCTTTCCCATTTAAACCTATGAAATTCAAATATATATATATGTATATTACTATGTGTATAGCATAATAGGTACTTAACCTGCCATTCAGGAGAGTGAAGACAACTTCAATACACCTGCCATCGAACGTCTTCTTATGACGTCCACATTTACGATGCACCCACAAACATCTAACGGGAAAATAAAATGGGGATGTAACGTTTATTTTGTACTTTTGCAAATGATACACTTAAAAGTAACGTCCTCAACTGACCAAACCACCACTAAATGAATCTCAGCAACCATCGCAAGTTCATAATTCCACGGACATTAATATATACATATTAAAGAAATTATAGATAAAACATACCGAAAGAAACGGGATGAGTAACTCTGCCACGAGTTATATCATCGATATCCTCGAAGCGGAAGTAATTTTTGTGATTCAAAGGTTGGATCACATCCATGGTTGACTCATGCGTAAACTTGATTTGGTATGGGTGATGAGTATTCCTCTCCTTGAGAGTTGGATTGATTAATTTAAACTCCGAATATCGTACCAGCAACCGATTTCAGGGTTTGGCGGGATATTTGGGTATTCACCCTGTAGAAACGCCACTTCGATTGTGGAACCCTTCATAACATATAAATTGTTATACATCAAAAACTGTTGGATTTAGCGAATTAAGAAAGACTTGTTCAACTAACCTCTTCGTCCACAAGGAGAACTCGTTTTAAAAAGCATTCGTGAATCGACCAAGCGTTCAACACCTTGGCGTGGATACACCAACACCGATTCCTTCTCTCACGGTCCAGTTCAGCAATACGATCGGTTCTAAGCTCATGGTGATCTGATTTTGGATATCTCTTTACTTTAAACTGTGTTAGGAATTGAAGGTTGAGAGCAATTTAAATATTTACGGAGAGCGAAATCTCGAAACGGCGCGGCCTTGCAACTTTCCATGGTGTCCGTTTAATAAGACCCTAAATGTACGTACCTTCCCAATGTAGTATACGTACATATGTATAGTTTGTATATTTACAAGACTAACAAAAGCCCACACATTAACCATTAAACTCATAAATATTAACAAGCATCGATAGACCAAAATTATGTTTCCCTCAAATCGAAACCCTGCCATAATTGTGATAAACACTTCAAGAGATGGTTTAATCGGGCTTGTTTTAAATAATATTCGGTTATTAGCGGTTTGAGATTTACAAGCAGAGTAAAGGTAGATCAAATATTTAGCTTTTCTAGATTAAGGGTGAAGAGCATAATAATAAGGTATACAATTTATGCATGTCTTTCTCATGCATTAACCACAAAAGACAAATAAACTGCAGTTAAAAATAATATCTATCTTGAACAAACATATTTGATTTAAAAAGTTAGAGAACTCGTGTAATATTATTTGTAAAATATGCTAGTACGGAAACGTGTCTTTATCTACAACCGTTTGAGACAAATGATATACGAACTACACAACTTTCCAATTTGACGTCCGGAACAGCCAATAGCTATAGCATTAAATGCGACAAGTACATGCAGGGATTTGACATCTTCTTTTGTGTAAAATCATTATTACTTATATTTTGAAATGACTATTATCTCATCATAGTGTTTACTGATCACTTTTTAAGCAAGTAATAATTATAAACTTTGCCAACGAGTACAGTATATATTTCTGGTTACCGAGACGACGAGAGAAAAACCTTTATCGTGTGAACCAGTATGATGTTGCGTAAGCATTACGTACACCTTTTCCCAACTAATTACTCTGTGTAACTTTATTCAAGCCGCATTGTGTTAAAAGGACACGCAGAGTAATTATATTGTACAATATATACAAATTTCACAACCTACCTCCTTTATTGTTGAAGCATATATAATAGCTCCGATAACGAAATCTCAAAAAAAGAAAAAATGCCGAAAGCACACAATAAGCTCCCATATCTCCATGATATTTTACTCGAAATCTTTAGGCTTCGCAGTAGATGGGCTGTCGCACCTTGCTCCAATTTTGAAGTCGGGTCGGCGAGGACTGAAGACGGTGCTCGACCCTATGTTCAAAGGATGCAAACATCTACAACATCTGTTGGGATCCGTTATTGATCCAAACGTCGGACGACCCAAATGGTGGCCCTCAAGATAAAGGGATTCATAGGCGTATATTCAAAAAATGCTTTAAAGCTGGAAACGAAAGTTGCAATCTACTACGAGGGCCTCCGGATTGTTTCGGAGGAGAGAGACATCAAGCGAGCCATTTCTGTTCTATCTCGTAACGTTCCCGCGGACGCTGAGGCAACACTGGCATGTGGTATCTTTTCTATTTTATATGGAAGCGAACAGATGGCGGTTCATTTTCTTCACTTATTTGATGCACATCACTTTCCTCTCAAATCGGGGTTAGATTTGTAGGCAAGTCTGTGTTTCGCCTTGTTTACATACCAGGTGGCAATTCAAAACACGTACAAGGATACATTCGTCTATCCATCTACTCACCTCATCCCTAACCCGGACTGTGCCGCCATTTGTTGTATCCAATCCGGTTTCTTCTCTATAAACTTTCGAGATTACGACATCTTCTGTACTAATTGCGGACTTTGGTGGTTGGCGAAATCTATATGTGAGATCCTTTAGTTCTATAATCTCCAATGTATAAATATTAAAGTTTTTTTTTTTTTTTTTGTTTTAATGTGCTGTTGTATACGTCTGGTACACATGTGAACTTATATGAGCGGTGGTACGTACATCGAAAATTTGTAGGGTATGTTATTAAATAAAACAAGACGTACGTTGATTACATACGTTGATTCTAAAAACTCCGGCATACACCGGATAACGGTTCGGGGACCCAAAAGAAAAAACAACCATCAAGTACATAATATTTATACATTAACCTAGTTGAAAACGTCGTCACTAAGGTTAATCCGCAAAAAAATAAAAACATGAAAAGAGGATCTTAAAAGAACGGGCGCAACTCCTGTGCATACCAGTAGAACAGGACTTACACCGGTGAGGTAGCTACTGCAAGTACACCTACGGTGGAGGAAAGAGAAGGCGACGATCTCACTTCAAGGGGACCACCGAGATGGAGGTTCGCAACATGGTACATAACCAGGCCAGCGACTTCAACGGCGGTGTTCATGTGAGGACCATGAACCAGAAAATGTTGCCAAACGCCTCGGCCTCCGTCACTTGGCCGGTAAACGTTGCGAACAGCACATAAGCAAAATTCGCATACGGATCCGTTGGTGCAAAATAGCGTAGCTTTGCCATACCTTCAGCAAAGGTGGGGAGTTTGAAGCTAGCCTGACGCCCTCAAGATAGTTCGCTACGATGTGGCCCCTGTATAGGAGAAGCTCAAAGTAGGGCCTGAACTTAGACTCCATAGTGATGAACGTGGCCACGTGATGAACGGACGAAGTTGAACAGTTTGGAGGTCGACAGTGTTCAGCGCCTCGACCAATACGGGGATAGGAGTGACAGATACGGGAATAAAATTGACAAGGAGGCTTGTAGGGTTCAGCTTGATGGGCAGGAATATCTCGTTCGGAGGGGTGTTCATTGTTTTTTTTTTTTTTTTTTATCTTGGAGACGATATGGGCTGTGGATGGTATTTGCTGTGTGTAGGGAATAAAACATCTTCTTACACACACAT